>NW_019059680.1:2367110-2420357 GCF_000696155.1 Zootermopsis nevadensis
GACCTGTTAACGTAAACAATAATAGAATATGTTTTCCATTGCGAAGTTTCTGTATTTTATTTATTTTACGAATGGACCTTACCGATCTCGATATTCAGATTCGAGATTTATGGTTGCGGAATTTATTGCACCAAGTACACAGCACAGAATCGTAAATTATTTTATCTTTATATTTCATAAGAGAAGAGTCTTTGATGTATTTGAAAATAAGGAAGACATTTACAATTTAGCTCAATGATAGTGTTACTTAGTTTATTTTTCCGTCTGTCCTATTCAGCCTTACACATACATTTTCAATGTTCTGATATATTTATCGTAAGTCTACAATAAATACGCTAATTAGTATAATATATTCAGAAAATACGTTTAATTTAGCTTTTGAAGTAAGCTTCAAAATAAAAGGTAAATATGTCCCCGTGTTTAATTAAGCACACCAAGCTATTAAATGGAAGTATAACTCCAGGCATTCTAACCACCGCACTAAATGAAGGTGAATAATTAACCTCACGATCCTACAGATTTGTCCGCGGTCTAGGATCTGACTGAATTCCAGAACAGAACTATACTGTTCGTTGTGAGGAAGACAAAAGTTCCTGCCCATAACTAGTAATGCCCAGAACGTAATCATTCACTATAAGCCTGCTCACTGAAGTAGTACGTTATTTAAAAACAATATTACGAAAGGTGAAACACGACATTGCAGATATAGTAGTATTAAGGGAATACATTCTCATCGTCATAATCATCCACTCATATACAATGTGGCCTGTTCCGTTTCTAAATGCAATTCTTTAGGACTCCATTTTAAAAACATTTTTGGAACCTTCAATAAACAGGAGGATTCTGATTCCGTGCTTAGGACTTGCATATTATTAAAAAGTATAAAATGACTGATTGCATCTTTCAGGTGGGCTTACGATTTTCTACGATGAATTAAGCAAAAAGGATAAAAATGAATCTTCAGTCGAATTGACCTAGTCTCAGTGATTCTCTCAGTCTATGCTCCCATCGCTGTGAGGGAGGGGGAAGCATTGAAGTGTTAAATTCCGACGCAACCTTTAAGAAATACTCTTTGCTACGTAAAGAAACTATAGTTTAAAAAACCAGTTCGTGGTACGAGTCATTGGTGACGTGGGCCCCATCTGTTAGGAGAACCATGAACTAACAAGGAAACAGAATGCATATGCTCTCAAGATACGAATAGACGTTGACAACACTGGGTTTATTTCACATCCCGGTTATAACAATGAGATGTGTAAGAGGGGCCAGAATTTTTATCCCATTTGATGTTGTTCTAAGTGTATGACTTTTAAGAGGAGATGGAAGAAATGCATCTGTACCAAACATTCTCTTGTAACTGATATTTCCAGGATTTTTCTCTGAGCCACAATGTCCAGAGGGGCCGTGGCGTGGTCATTTTGTCAGGAATAAGAAAGCCGAGGCGTAAGCTATTCGCCTCTTTCTTACGCCAAGATTAAGAATATTTGAAGCTATTCCTCCACTCCCCATTCACAAGAGTGTAGTAGTACTTAAATAGGCACAAGGGATAACTTTTAACTCTTACTTTTTACAAAGATAACGTCGTCCATTTCGTGGCGACTGAATGTAATCAAGTCTACTCGGCGCTACCAGCAACTCAGCATGGAAAGATTTTCCAGTAATTCGGAAACCGTATTTTGTTATATAAAAATAAGCATACAAACCAACTGTTAACACTATCCTTTGCTTCCTTTGAGAACAGCTTCTCATGTTAGGAGGTGTGGAAGTGATTAATGTCCATAGTTCAGTTTTGTTTCCACATTTATATTGTTTTCTGAACTCGTATTTATTTTATTTTATCGATTTGAACTGATAATCTTCATTTGTATGGTTTCATCTGAGGGCACTATATATATTCAGAGAAGTATTTAAATTTGTTATTTGTTTTGGTGAAATTTTGTTTGATTTAATTTTGGTTTCTTTTCGGTGCATTTTTATTTTTGTTGTACATTTGTATTAGTATTTATCTCTTATAAGCTCTTTGTTGATGACAAAATAATTGAATTATTGTAGGTAATATTCTTAACGTCATGAGGCAGAATCTTCCTTGAGAAGCTAATAGTCGCTCAGCCAATATAGAATTTCCCATCCCTTATGGAGCCCGAAATTTCGAAATTTTACTGACGTGTTCACAAGAGCTCACTACTTATCCCTAATGGGAACCAGATGATTCTATTCCACACTCTCTCGTCCTATTTCTTACAGGCATATTGTAATGCTGTCTTCCCAAGTAGGCCTAGGCCTAGGTCTAGGTCTCCCACGGGAACTCTTCCCAATTTTATATCTCTACCTAGCCTAATTTATATTCTTGTCACACTCATCACACTTTCTTACAGACTGTGTTTGTTGATGCGAAGACATTGTCCAGTGTAAACGAAACAGTACAAATAACTTCTGTTGCAGTTGGCCTTGTACCATTCACAATAAGTATAAAAGTCAATAATTGAGAATGAAAACCGATGCAAGAGACTCCTTGCAGACGATTGTGTACTCGAATGACGTCAGAAACTTGCGTACCTTTTCCGAGAAAACTACGCCGACAGCTGGTTTGTAAATAAGATCATGATGGAATGCATCCATCTCCTCGTCAATGAAATGCAGTTCAGCTTTCAGGCACGTGGAACGTGACTGTTTTATAGAAACCAGGAAGCGACAGTTAAACTAACAAGAAAAATCTTGATCATGAACTTCATAAATATTCATATAGCTATATATACAAACATATATTATTATGGCCACAAATATAAACCTTAAGATTTAATATTTTTATATATAACTACACAGGCCTTAAAACGTGTATATCAGTTGCTACATTGACTTCCTTGATCTTACCTTTCATTGAGTTGGTGGCATAGATAAAAATCCAGCCATTCTTTGTAATATGCTCTTACTTTAATATTAATATTTACAGTTTATTTTGCATAGGCCTACTTGTCTATACCGCGATCCAGTTTCTATTCCCTGCTGTTTCTATTATTATTTCATTTTATATTTTTCCAACATTCTGGCCTATTTTAGTGCCTACTTCATAAAATGTGATTCTTATAAGTAATGTTTTTTATAGCTCATCAGATTACACCGTAGCATCTGTTAAATTCTTGATTCCTAACTAATTTAGCCGTTTGTATGCGGAGCCTAAAACGTGGTTGTGACCATGTCAGTATTTCATTCGACTTGACATTCAAAACCAGTCCACAAGTATCTGGTACATTTTCTATCCTGATATCTGAAATACGATTTCCTAGAGATATCTCAGTGGCAGTATCATTTGTATTTATTCTTTCCTCTAGATGTTTAAACGTTTAAAAGTATGACCTCTCTTGAACATTTCACCTACTTTTCACTGACGCTCATTGGTTTCTATGATGTGTCTTATCAAACAAAACTAATAAAGACGAATTTTGATAAATATGTCTGCGGACTGGGAAATGAGATTCAGCTTCTGCTATTAATACAATTAGAAGAATCTGAAATTTATCAAGAACCAATATATATATAATATAATAGAAATATCTAATCCAATAGACACCTGCGGAGAAAGACGACCGGAACATAAAGCCAGTCGTTTACTTGCTAATACCGAGATAATTATCGCGTACCTTAATTTCTAGTTTCTTGTCGTTGCTGTACTTAAAATATACATATTTCAAAGGAGTCGGATATCAAATCGATTGCATTCATTATAACGTCGAAATAGAATATATTTTTGTAATATAAATAAAAAATAAAAAATTATGGTGGAGGCAACGAGGACATCTGAAACGTCAGTAAACTTCTACCAGACTACACGGCGCAACCCAGAAGACAGCTGTCTTCAGAATCATCCCCGTGAAAACCCCAAATCCTACTTGTCTATAAATAATTATAGCTTATAGAGTTGGACAAACATTCGTAATCAAGTCGTAACCCATGACGTCATAAAATAAACCTTAATCAGTTGTAAGGAATTTATTCATATCAGTAGTCTTCGTAGGTATTTGGCTCGATGGCACGCAAAATTTGATAGCAGCATCATGATCCAGTTTCAACAACCGCAAAGAGATTAACGCAAATCAAGCTGAGAGATAAGGCTATTGGAGCCCCCTTACACGACGACCCACGAGGTCGGTTTCGCAAGTCTACATTAGCCTACAGGATAAATTTTAGGATCCGAAAAGTATCCGTCATACACAAAGCTATGCAAAGCTGATCATAACGAGAGGACTGTTCAGAAAGTAACGAGGCTGGTTCCACAAAATTGCGCCATTGCTCGTACCATCAACTCCGTATTTTCCGCCGCTGGGCTTTTGTTATGCAGGAACTTAGAAAATATATATAAGAGCTGCTGTTACGTGCGACTGGGCCAGATAATTTCGGACAGTATTTCCATAACAGAGCACCTACCCAAAAGCCGTTTTCATTACATGTAGCTGAAAGTCGATATCAGAACGATGTCCAGATCGTACCAATGCTAATTAAATAAAAACCAATGTCAGCATCTGACATCTGACGATTATATCTAAGGCGTCATGCCAGAAGGGCGTCTGTCCAGGTATGTGGCAGGTTATGTGTTCGACTAGCACAAATGTCTTCATTCAGAACCCTGAGAATCGGAGCTGAGCAGCGTCCGAGACATACGATGTCCTTCCGGACAAATCAGATATGTTGAGCAAGGAGGTCCCGGAACTCAACATGGACGCGGCAACATTTTAAACGCGGAGGTTGAAACAAAAAGAAAATCATGTTAATAAGACGCTGTGCTGAGGACTTCTGTGTTCTTAGATCTTAGTCATCGGTCGTGGCTCAATGCGTTTATCTATGATAAGAAGTGTGGAATGGTATGCTCCAATTATGGACAGCAATGTCCCAAATTTTGATTACATCAGTACACACAATTTATTATTGCAAATAAAAGTCATTGTTGCAAAGAAAATGATACTACAGATAGCACACTGCACAGAGTAATAAATTGTTTTCACTCGAATTTCGAATTTAGTTTTATGTTAAGTTAGGACAAAAGTTAAAAGGAATTTAGTTAAAACGCGAATAACAAACTTTTTATCAGATGTTGAAAATAAATAACCGTGTCGGCGAAGAGACAGTCATGACCTTCACAGTGCGCACCTTGTGTGCGATGAACGCATTAAAACCAGGTCCACTGACGTCAATTCAGCTTTCTGATAAGTAGGAACTATTCCGAACAACACTTTAAAAAAGGGACAAAGTGATGAAACTTTTCAAAATGTAAGGAATTATTTGTTTATGTTAACAATTCTATGACCTATGGAGCTCGGGGTGCAAAATTGTGTGATGTTTACAAACTACAAAATTACATTTGCGTTTCTAACAGCAAAGCAACGAACCAGTACTGTGAATTAAAATGACTGGATTCTGGTTCACAATTAAATTTATCTAACAACATGGTGTAATTAAAACCTACATTGAGTTCTACTCCTTCGTATTCGGAAAGTTCGTGATGACTTGACTGAAGTGCTCTGAGGTTTTCCTCAGTTCCTGAAAATAAGTGCTGGGACAGACAATAAATAAAAATACTTACGTGGTAATTAAGACCTTAAACACACGTAATATTCTAAAATTTAAGTTTTTAATTATCATATAATATTAATAACATACTGGAATGCTTGCATATAAAAATAAGAATAAGCCACTATGTTTGCCACAAAATATGTTCCTGTTCATCGTTCAAAATAATTCTTAAATTTTTTATATAGCTCCTTTAGTGGGTAAATCGTCATTAAATAGCAATATTTAGAGGAGATGCCGCTCACTGGAACTATATGCTGCAGTTCACTAAAGTTGCGTATTTTGATTCCCATCCGTGGTAGGGTATAAGCCCCTGGGTGGCCAAAGCACACCGCCACGAATGTATGTGAGGAACGGAGAAAATATACACGCATTCTTAGCCTAATCCCGATGAGTGGTTAGCTTCACCTTCTGGACATTTTACCCACTGTATCGGACAACTGTCATATGAAAGAGCAAATTTCCGCGTCATTATCAGTTATCGAAATCCAGTAGTGAGCCTCTGCTCACTGATAGAGCAGGCTGTGGTATTCCTGTTTAGTCCGAGTTTCGACTCCCTCCCGTTAGGAACTGTGCGAAACTTCAGACTGCTACTGTGACAACTCTGGTCATGACGCCTCGACTCGTTTGCTGGACGGAATTGACCCACGAGTTAAGCGTGTGGAAACTGCGTCGAAATTCTTTTAGAAAATTACTTGCTTAATTCACTACGGAAATTATGCCAGTTATAATTTATGCAGTTACGTGACGAATATATTTATACATATTTCATACTTAGGGTAAATTTATAAAGAAGTGTTCAGTAATTCTAAAACATTTTTGAATTTTATTTACATGAAGAGAAAATCGATTCTATCAAGTAACCCATAATACATGAAAGAAGATTTACTAATCCAGTTTTTATGTTTAGGTTTAAAACGAGACTTTCTGTGTAATGATACAAAATGTTAGCTTAAATTACTGTCAGTTAGTGGCTAAGTACGAGCTGGACGATCGGGGTTTGATTCCTAGCATTTTTTTAAAATTTTGTACCACATCCAGTCTAATTCTGGACGCATTCAGCCTGCTGTTCAAAGGGCACCTGACTTTATCTCAGGTGCTCTTTGTACAGAAGGCTGCAGGAGTGTCAGGCACATCTCTCAACTCTACCGGGAGTAGGAAATACACACTGCAGGCCGTAAGCGTTAATGGCATGGTGTTTACTAAAGCACAGATTCGTAGAATATTGTTAAAAACACAATAACAGAAGACATAAATGTCACGTTTACACTTCAGTACGAATATCATAAGAATTAGGCTCTCCAGCTCGTACTGGGATGATATATTTGAGTTGATTTTTTCTTTGTGGCTGGTGTCTATATCTGGAAAAGTATGATTTTGACGAAACTCCGTAGAAACAACTTACATTCAAGCGACCATATTGGACATATATGCTGGCCCGCATTACATCTATGCAGAAGAAGATGCCGAATTGTTACGGCGACAGACAGAAGTCGATCAGTCAGTGGCGATATGACTAAATTCGACCCAGACAGCTGTTATTATCTGCAAGAATTAATAAGAGTCAATGACCACATTAGAATACTGTGTAACGTTGGGAGAGGTCAAGATTTTAAAGGTCGATGCCATTATTTGATCTACACACTCCCCACGATATAGGACAAAATAAAATAATTCTGCTTGAAGAATCATACCACGAGAGCGTTCGTACTTTTGTCTGTTTGTTATCTATCTATCCATTTATCTGTGTATGTATGCCTGTCTGTCGTCCGCCTATTTGTCTGCCTGTCTAGGTGTCTGATTAATTAATTTTCTCGAAATGTTTTTCATAACGCTGAAGTTAAATACCGCTGACTCAAAATTCTGCCAATGTACATAAGTCAGGCCAGTTCAGTTCACATCACATTGCCAACTCCTACTGCATTTGTTAAAGTAAGTGCTAAGCTAAGCCTGTGTCAAAGTACCACGGCCATAAAAGCGAGTAGATGGTATAGAGGGCGACCAGTTCAAGGCTGCGAGTGGCGAAAAATAATTATAAACTTAATCGCAGCTGCCACTTCCCGGGTCCCGGCAGGAACTGCTATAAAAGCCAATGTTATTGTGTTTATGGAAAATTACTTGACTCGTATCGGGAATAAAAATTGTAGTGCAGTTCAAACCGGTAGCCAAAAAGTGGAATTTGCGTTGAACTTTATCAGTGAACGCACTGTATTCCTACCTTGGTCTTTGTTAGTTGTACCTTCTTAAGAGGGGTTTCCACCTTAACTATATACTCAGGTATTGCTTCATCAATACAAGCTGCATTTCTTCACTATAGTAACTAATTTTTATTTAACTGCTCTAGCAACACAAGGGTAAACATGAAAGTTTCTCACTTCTGCCTAAATTATTTATTTCTGGATCCTATTGACTGATATTAATTGCTGACAAAACGAAAATCGCCTAATTTTCAAAATAAGAAATAAAGTGAAAAACGCTGTACTAAGTAGGACATATTATGTCACGGGTTATAAACTCAACATCGCTAGAGAATTTGAGAACAAATAGGGTTCAGTAAGCATTTGTGGGTCATAGACTGGTATGGGTTATGACGAATTTGCGTCTGCAGCGAACGGACTGCGTTATAATGAATCAACCTTTTATAGTTAAGGCACAAACTTTTGAACTTTTAAAATTAAATAAAGCCAAGAGGACAATTTCTGTAGATGTTGTGAAGATGTAATTTTAGCAAATATTTCGAAATTTTATAAATTTATGGTTTTGAAAATCTGTATTGTAACCATATGTGTTGTTACACACTGAAAATCGCCTACAAATTGCACATCGCAGCCCAGAAGGCCACAGTCCACAAATACTCGAAGTACAGCAAGGATACAATTTTAGGTAGGTTAGGTTTCCCTTGCCCTCCATTCCCATATGCAGAACGTAGTATATTGATGTGTTTAAATTTGTGCTTGACATCGAGTTGTTTTTTTTAATTTGTAAAATATAATTTGCCTGATGTGTTCATTTCACTCCATAAAAGTGATACGAAATATGAAGTTATAAAAAAATCATATATGAGTAATATATATGCAACTTTGATTACAAAAAATGTTAAAGTCATTCGCAAAACTAATTAAGGGTGTAGACAGTTTCCAGAAGGTACTTTTGCTATTTCATTTGACTTTCACTTTTGTCTCGTGTATGTTCATGCTGTATTATTGCACCTGAATGAGAACTTACTCGTATAAGTGCCTGTAACCGTACGGTATACTACTAACAATACGAAAAGATAAGCGAATAGAATTTTAGTGTCAGTTTTGTGTATCTCTATACTACGCGATATCCTGAAAACAAAAGTTAAATGCAGTATATTATGTTTTTTTATTGTTTAATGTTTTTATTTAGTATAATTGAATTGAATTATATTACTTAGGTATCGTATTTAGCCCATTTACTTGTGAAATATTATTCAGTAAATGAATTGAATTATTATTATTCTGTTTTTTATTGTTTAATGTTTTTATTTAGTATAATTGAATTGAATTATATTACTTAGGTATCATATTTAGCCCATTTACCTATGAAATATTGTTCAATATGGTACATTTATATATTTAGTTTCATTTGTTTGTTTGTTTTTGTATTTGTGATGTTTTACTTTTATTATTATTGAAATGAATTTAATTATTTATTATATTTCATCCTGTATTGTTGTTCAGTGCTTGACTGTTATTGGCCTTACCTGGCTGTTGTCAAGCACTTAAATAAATTAATTTAATTGAATAATCTTATATCAAATCTAAAACTTCTTGACGATGGTGAAGAGTCAATTGAATAAAAATTTTATAATCTTACATCAGCCTATTAATGCACTTATTACAATGTAAGTTGAACGTGTCCCTGACCCTGTTGTAGACATAACTCAACCCGTTTCATACTCGATCTGCGAAAAGAGGCGCCTTTTATAAACAAATCGAAAAATAATTGACTTCTTTGGTACAGCAGTATCACGAAATTGTACTTAATGCGCCTGTTAAACTGTTTTTTACGACTGCGTTCCAAACGATACACACTCTGCACTGTTTAAAAAGACGCGATGCGTGTTACACAAACAGTTGACTAAATCATGCGAATAAACTGCATCAGAGTACCCGACTCGGACTGACTGGTGTTTTTTGATGCCACTGGACAAAGCAAATTAAAATTTTCCTGTCGCTAATAAAATATTTGCCTTTTAACTTTGAGTTTCCTGACCATTAGGACACTCCGTATTTTCAGAATTTCATATTAATTCATAATTCGTTTCAATTTTCAAACGTGTTCCAAAACTTTCAACTGCCAAAACTGTGTCGTAATGATTCGAAACTTTTCCGAAACGAAAGTTTCCGGCTGACACAGTATTTTAAATTAAATTTGTGTGTAAGATTTGAGGTTTTTCACAGTGGTGAGTATGAAGATTTCTGTCTTCTGTAATAAATTTGTGTGTATAGCAGCAATTACTGAACTCTGTAAAACAAAGCACGTGTTCGAAATCTTGCTTCACGAATGAGACCGTAATCTCGGGAAGACATCGTTACTGGCCTTCTTGAAAGTTGCGTAATACGTGCTAATATATATACATGACCAGCTCCAAGGAATGTCGTGTTTTCCATCTGGGATTGCTGGTTTGTTTCTGTCGTAAATAAGAAAAGGAAGAGACTGGTATAAGGAAGACAAATGCCGTAACGTGCGTAGAGAAGGAAATAAAAAGACAAGTGCAAGAGAGACAGATAACTCATAAACAGAGAAACGGACGATTGCAGAATCGCTTATGAGAGAGGTTGCGTAATATTTCGCAACAGCTTGTCCTTGAACTTGTATCTTCTTCAGAATCGCACGTTCTCCTTCTTCCTTTCGTGTTGTACACAAGGCGTATTCTTTTTTATTTTCTGTTATGTGCGGTTTATTTATAGATGTTGTCAATAGCTCAGACTGAACAGTGTCGAACGATAGGTTGGTAATGAATTATAAGTTGGAAGATGTGAACAGAAGCTTATGTGGCGTAGTTTAAGAGCTGGTGGACTGATTAAAACAAGGTAAAGTCTCAGTCAGGATAGCCGGTCCTAGGACCCACTCTCATCCTGAGCAAACTGAGAAACTTCCCTCGGGGTACAGAGTTGGAATGCAAGCCTGACCTTTTCCATGCTCTGAGATTTTCCTCAATGTTACTTGTCTTCCTTCATGGTTTAGTGCTTACACGCAACATTGCACCAGCTTCAGATATTACATGGAGTAGAATTATAAGAAAATAACACACATTGTGCTAAATTTGACAACCTCAAGGACAGCGCTGAAATATTCTGCTTTAAAGAACTACGAGGCATTCGCCTAGTAGGACTGAGCGTATTCTAGGGTAACCATTACTACTACTACTACTATGGCGTAACAGCCCAAAATCGAGCCCTAGCCTCCTCAGGGTAACCATTAGGCATACCAAAATTGAACCGGATGCCCTTCAAGTGCAAATCATTTGAGTTACTACTGATCTGATCTGCTGGGTGTACGATGATTTTTATTCGTGCCCAGCACATTTCACTCTTTGGGAAAATCCCTTACATACCTTCGGCGAATATACGTTCCTTTATTTCATTAAGTTTTACAATTTAAAATTACAAAATAGTTTAAAATGACGAAATGGTAAGAACTGAACTAAGTGGTTGTAGTTTCTAAGGTAATATCCCAGTACTTCGCTTGATATAACTGAGGAAACACAGAATAAACTTCAGACAGGATATCCAAACTGGGGCCAGAATTCTAACACATGGTCTCGTGAATACGAAGTAGCATTGCTGATCACTCATTCGTAAAGTTTAGTGGCTAAATAAAACATTAAAACAAACTTAAAATGCCGTCTTTTTTTGAGGGTAAAAATCATGAATGTCTCTCAGGGGCAATCCATTTATGGTAAAGGAAGTAAAGACAGAACGAAGGCTAAAATGAAAAGAAAGAATGTATAAAAGGAAGAAATAAAGCAGTGAAGAGATAGTGAAGAAACTAAGAGCAAAATAATCAAAAGGAAAAATAAGAGAATAAATTAATTATCTTTCCGTACTATAGTTTTGAGAACAAGGGTCATCTATATTAAATCTGAGGTTTCTAATGTAGTGAGAATGTGGATTGAGGTCTTCTTGTTTGTCACACCACATTATCTTTTGTGTAATTACGTATCGCCTCTATCTTCAAGAATCCTCTGAAATGTCTACAAACACGTACATGACTACAACACGGCATCCTAACCCAGAAGACAGCGATTCACAAGATCATCGTTTATCTTTACTTTAGGGTAACAGACCGACATGCCCTCATTCAAATATTTCCACTTCTATGAACAATCAATGAATAAAAATAATGTTTAGACGAAAGTTGTAACCGACTCTTTATTTATACACGTTGTATAAAGGGCTGAAAATAATTTCATTGGTTTTTGAATACTAGGGAAAAAGAAACAAAATGTTTGGAGTTACTTGGGGTTGATAAATGTGTTAAAATTTTCATTATCTGTAAGAAATAGACAAAATAATTGATATTGGCAAAGTATCGTTTTTATACTAGACCTATTAGATTTAGGAACAGCTAAGTAAAAAATCTATCGGCAGGCTTCGAAGGATGTGCATCTGTCTGAATAGAAATAGGTCGCTTGCTGAAAGGTCTTATCAGAAATAATTACACCGAATATAAGAGGTTAATATTAAGTCAGTATATATTCTTCATAACATTGCTTCCTGATTTTTCGTCAGCTTCGTAAATATTTTAATCTCCTTCGAATCGTGTCTAATTTTGAAGAGTTAATTTATATTTTTATGAACATAGTTCTACGATAAATTGTTCAATTCGTTATTTTCTTATATTTAACAGCTTTACAACTGGTGGCACTAATTAAACACTTAGCACACATTTATGGCAACCAATGATTGGATAGTGGAAAGTGGGCGTCTGGAGAGTTAAGGGTGTTAGGGGAGATAAAGAACAGGGAATGTGCCCTATATGTAATAAAGAAGGCTGGAGCCATATTCTGAGACTCTGAGAAAACCCGAGGTTGGAGAGAGGACCTTGTAGACAACACAATCACTAGTACTGAGCAGGAAATTTGAATCAGAAGGATAGCTAGAATTAAAGATAATGAAACATTTAATTAAGTTGGGATATACTTAAGCAAGTATGAAGATAAATTTAAAATAAAAGTAGTGGAATATGAGCAGGAATAAATCATAAACTTGTGGGCAGCAAAGATGAGAAATAATGGTATAGACTGTATAACGGTTAGTATCAATGATAATGACAGCGACCTACGAATACGTGAGCTATACCAGTCTTACATTCATACATTTGACATTATTTTATCTGCTTTTAAACGTCAGTCAACAGCAATGTTAAGCATAACCGTTCTTTAACGTGTCCACCATAAAGCATATTTTATATTAAAGCTACAGTTTATATATTGCATTCATAAGTACTAATCTAATGAAACACGTATTTGTTTTTAAGCTCCATAGTTTTCAAAATAATGACCTCCAATTGACTGCCCCCGAAAAATAATCAGAAAAACATCAGGTCTACTCCATATTGTGTGAAAGTGACAGTGTTTGTTAAGGTACTGGGCCTTTTTGTGTGTTTGGATGTGCGTATGTGTGTAGTATAGTCTTGTTCAAAATTAAACGTAACCAAGTGCATGAAACAGACTCTTAAGAAGTTGTTAGTCCGTCAAGAAATTCCCAATGTACCGTGCCTCAAAATTAATTGTAGGTTTAAAGTCTGCAAAACGTTAGTGCCGTAACAAATTTAATTGTAATTTTTTAATATCAGCTCTGTACCAGTTTAGGTTTTCACTTTATTTGAACCATAATATGTATGTAAAATTAAATTATTGATAATATATGTTTCATGTGAACTTGAAATTGCAGTAGTCAGATATTGTGTATTGAATTGTTTGTACAACCTGCAGCTAAAATTAAGTGGGTCCATAACCCTCATGGACATACTTGCTATTTTTAATATCATGTCTCTATAATGAGTTGTTCACTATTTTGTTTAAAGTGGCAATTCTAATTATGATCAACATCTTTGCTTCTATGGTGATTATTGTTATATCTAAATCATTAACACTGATGACGAAACACTCGAACTGTTCCAGAAGTTGAGAAGACATAAAATCATTAGTTAGCCAGACAGGGTAATTGTCCTATGGGTCCAGATAGGAGACCTGTAGAACGAAAGTCTCACACACACATAAAATAAAGCAAATATTACTCCATTGCTAAAAACATGCTGAAAAATCCCCGAATAGCAAATTATCATTCGCACAGAAAGAATTTACTTAGAAAACGCATTTCATAATATGTAATGATTTTTGTTACACTTATACCTGCGCATAACGTTAGAGAGCGCTTATTACGGTGAATAAGTTCACTTGGAAGTATTCAACACCGAAGAGTAGGCCAGTTTTGCTAACACGGCAGCCAAGCCTTCGTAAACACAACTCTTTGTAGCAATGACAGTTTTGAATTAAAACATTGTCAAATCAAAATTATTTATTTGTTATGTAACTCAAACTGTAATTACTGCTAAGTCAAAATTTAAGAAATTTTATCAGAAATACTGAATATACTTTTCAAAGAACGACATGATTACCATATCTTATTTTATTGTTACAGAATTATTTGAACAAGAACATATTTAAATAACTGTATTTACTACTTTCTATAGCACTGCAACTGTATTATTGGTTTTACGTAGACACATTCAATCCATTCTGCATAGACATGGTGTCACTGACGACTATATTAGTTTATGGATCTAATTTTTGTTTTCCCACCATAAATAATACAAATATGGCATCTATCCGAACTTTTCAGTCGAGATCGGTACAAATGCCTAGGAATATATTGTCCTGAAAGTCTGTAAAGTAAATTATTTTAAAATTGTCTAACATTGTAACGTAACTTTTTGTGGGACGTAAGGAAATATGCGTGCAGCCGCCATTTTTATTCAGATGGCCATGTGGTGGCAATGCGGGCCTATGTGTGCGTTTATTTTATTTTCTGTGCAAATCTTATATATACTGAATATATACAATTTACTTTTTCGGTGAACACATTATAGTACATGGAACAATTTTAATCTTATGCTCATGTTATTTATACGAGTTGAGATCTAAAAGTGGAAAATCGCTAGTGTATAAAGGTCATTGGTCTCTTGAAATGATGGCGCTGTCACAAGAAATGGTTCGAGTAGTTTACTCGACATTTTTATCATTAGTAAAATGTAGGTTTTGTCATATTTTTCTTCTTCCTGTTTCGTTAAATGTGATTCTCGGTGGCCTTAATGTACTGTAAATTGTTAAAGAATTGCTGCTGACGCCAATATACCTACGCGTTTCCTTTCTTTTCGTTTTTTTTTTTGGGGGGGGGGGTCCTGAATCAGCTAATTTTAGCAGTTTGTATGCTTGCCTTTATGTATGTAAAGGAAGTTATTTCATCGCGAAGATTTTAAGGAGAATGGAGTCATAGATTATTCCAAAAATTAATTGGTCAGGAACATATTTTGTTAGGAAATAATACCGAATTAGTAATTATTTGTGTGGTAAACATTTAATTTAACTCTTATGAATTAAGTTGATTTGATAAGTCTTTATATACGTTAACAGAGAATGAATCCTGTACATCTGTCCACAATAAGATAGTTCTAAGATTAAAATGTACAATCATGAAACACAAAGAATATATTATGGGCATAAACAGTTCTACAAATTTTTAAAAACGGTACACTTATACGTATATGTGTATATATATTTATTTATGTGTGTGTAGAGTCCTGTATGAATATGCAGACTTACGTATATGTTTATCCGCAAGTTTTCTATATCGATATATCGAATATAGTATATTTGTGATGGAAGCGATATTTTCTAATATTTCGATACACATTACATTTGTTTTTCATTGCCTTAAACTTTCGTGGATTTGAATTCAGGAACTTTCGAAGCCGTGAAATTTAATTAGTCTTTTTGGTTTATTTTATGTGGTTACAATCCTCATATCGAGACAGGATTTGGACTACAGAACTCAGAAAAGTGTGTAATTAAGCCCTCTTTCTTTAATATTAAAATCGGTTCGAATTACGAAAATAGTCCAAAAAAGGATGCAGTATTGTGGAACACTGATTTTGGAACACATTCAGGAAGCCGATTATCTAATCATGTATTGTATTGCTGATGAATATAAACGTTTATAAGCTGTACCTAATGAAAGTTGAAGGATCAAAAGCACTCGCTTTTAGCGAGGTCAGTCGGGATAATATAACAAAGAAGCTGTTTCTGTTTCGGACGTAACAGGTTTCTTTAAAAAACGCATTGGATCTTCAAGGGCGCTGTATTATTTTTATTACTACAAAAGCAGTTTAAAATTTATTTCCGTACGATAACTTCTAACATTGAAGCAGGCCGCTTAAGAACTGGTGTCTCGAACTGCGCATTGTCATGCCTTAAAATAAATATAAAACATAAACAATCAAATAGGCTACGTCTCATGGACGAAATAAAGATTCAGAACTATGCTAAGGAGTGATTATAAATAAATACGAACACAAGAAGTAAACCATTATATATGATTTGATGTTTTCACAGCAGTGAGTGTGAAGATTTCTGTCTTCTGGGTTGTTGCGCTGTGTAGTATGGTAGATGTTTACCAACGTTTCGGAGGTCATACTGCCTCCGTCATCAGGGCGATGAATTATCGTTGGTAAACATCTACCATACTACACAGCGCAACAACCCAGAAGACAGAAATCTTTAAACCATTATAATTTTGATGCAAGCCTAAAAAACTACACGGCGTCAAAACTCCGAAGACTGCAAACAAATTGTCGTGACAACCTCAAATTTCATTACACATTACCAGATTAAATATTACCCACAAACTCTGTCGGAAAAATAAAATAAAATTTATACTTATTAACGAGGTTATAATTTTATTAAATTATGTTTCTTTTTTCAGACATTGTTTAGAATTTTCTAAAAAGTTTGGTCGAGCCTAGGAAATTAACATTTACACTCTGGTCGTGCAGTTTCACGTTGGTTACTACAGTAAAACCCCTCAAATTGGACACACCTTTATATTGGACACTTTTAATTGGAACCGGCGAATATCCTATAATTTTACATGTCGACAATATCCTATATCTTGGACACCCCTTTATCCTGGAAACTAATCTTTTGCTGAACCCTTAACTGGACTACAGTTTTGCAGAAGACACAGTTTTAACTCCGTGAGTACTGTGCGTGCATTTGAGTTCAGACTGCGTTAACAGAAATGGAGTTTTTCTTTTTGCGATGGGGAAGCGAAAATTGGTGGGATTAACTTTAGAAAATGTTATTGATGCTGGGGTGTAATGTGCAATGCATGGGAGTGGGCTTCAAAAGATTATTATTAATACTATTCTCATTAATTCTTAATTCAAGTAAGCCTACAGTAGTTAGTGCATGTACGTAAATAAATTATATTGTCATTAGACCAGATTCTGATTTTTCTCTTTCCTCTATCTTGGACACCTCTGTAAATTGGACACACTTTCGTGGAACCCCAAGTGTCCAACTTAGAGAGGTTTTACTGTACTTACAGTGGTTCTAAAATTGAAAAAAATTATATGAACACAAACACTTCATCCGAAACAGACTTTGTGCAGAAACTGCTCGAAAAATTAACTTAATTTCGACCACAGAAACATTCCGTAAATTTTAATAGATGTTTGTTTGCCACACATGACTCACTGCTACTTCTCAATATTTATTTTTCTACTTTATTTTTAAAATGTTTATTGTCATAGCCTTCTGTATTCTGCAGGACAACTATTGATTGATAGACCTTCACTGTGTTTTAGACAGCATACATTCTTATGTGTGGGGATGGAGTTCCGGGTGCAAATCTCATTCCAGATGCAGTCTACCTTCTTGGACCACATGAAATTCTCCAGTCATATTCTGTAGGACACATCATCATCTTTCACATTAATCTTAATGCACCACATATCATTAGCCCGTCGTTTTTCGTCAATACTATTTGAGCCATGTAATTGAGAAACTTCGCCAAATAAATTATGACGATAAAACATCCTCTCAGAAGCAAATATCTGAGATGAGAAGTTTCACGTGGTTATAATATTCTGGGGATACAATGAAAGCATAATGTTTCATGCTGCCCAGAAAAAAGTCTTTCTTAGTTTTCCTCAATATTGCCAGGAGAGTCTTGTGACAGCGTCTTTAGATAACACAGGACTGCCTCCTCTCAAATTTTTATCCTTTAACTGTTTAAAAATATTATCTTATTTCATTCTATTTAACATTTGCAGTTGAAACACTGTTATTAGATGATAAATAAAATTAAAAATTAACAAGCTGGTGTTTTTCTCCTTATGTATATTATCACAGATCATACAATGAAGACAGAACAATTAAAATGCAGAATTTAATTTAAAATTTGCCTCTGCATAAGGTCTGCAACATTAACGCTTAAGTCAAATATGTCAGTTTAACAGAATTCCTTTTAGACGTTTGCAAGGCAACAGAGTAGAAGGTTGCCTGTTGTTTTGTACGTTGCGTGTGTACCTGTGGCCTTGGCTTCACCTTCAAGGAATGTGCCAAAATGAGCAGCCACATTAGAATTAGTTGAACCTACAGGAATTTAAAGAAACAGTGAATTGAAAGATACCACACCTCGCATAATTTGTTTATAGATTTTAGCTGGTTGGATCGTTTGGTTCAAATAGCTGACAGGTTGCATGTATTGTTTCAGAGAACATACGGCTTTATTAAAATGGTGTTCAAATGTATTTTCAGTTCTTCGTTCTCCTAAACAGCAGCCGATCTTTAAGTATGTTTTGACTTAACATCAAACATTTCCTTAAAATAGGATAATTTCTTCTTGATATATTTTTTAATTCCAACTTACCCTTGAAGGGTATTTTCGAGTAATATTGCTGTCTGATGTGTTCGGTAAATCATCTTTCGAACTTCTTTGTTAATATTTTGTCAAAAAAACAAATGACATCTAAATATCCTAATATTAAGTCTTTATTTTTTTAAGTCTTTATTTGCCTCATTACAATTAATAAGCGTCTCAGTGCACTGTTGTATTGTTCATTTTCACCACAGATGCCACTAAGGACACTGCATAGCGTCCGGTTTCAGTTATTTTAATTCCTGAACTGGAGTTTCCATTTATTCTTTCGTAATCTATTTTATTGTTAGTTAGCTGAAAGTCGAATTTAGGGTTACTTCCTAACACGTTATTTGTTACTTCATCTGACGAAAGTAAGAACGTAAGATTTCAATCAAACGTTTCTACCAGAGAAGTGTAAGCGTGTTTACATTTTCACTGCTGCAGTTCCAAAGACTCTTCACTTTAGCTAGCTTACCTTGATTTACTTACATTCGGTTCCAGTAAAAAATTTAAAATATGAACAGACTATGAGCTTATTTTGAAAAAAAATTAAAAGCACTTGCCATGTTTTGACATTAATTGAGTGTAATTTGTAATAACGCTAATAATTTCGTAATTCTCAATATATATATATATATATATATGTATCCGAAGTGCTTAAATATCGCACCATAAAACAAAAGAAAAAGTTTACGTGGAGGTGTTGCTCCACGCATTATTAACCTCGGCACCAGATGGAGTGAGTAATCATCTTTACATCTCACCTGATTTAACCCTCGGGGTAACAGCCCCCAAAACAAAGTCCAGAAACCCAACAATCCACAATCTTCCAAAGCAATCTTGCATATGAGGTCGGATTGTTTAAAATTCGGTCTAGACGCGGTGGGAACTAAACCCTGGTCGTTCGACCTGTAGACAGTCACTCACTGATTGAGATCTCAGTTCATGTAACAGGTTAAACTTCATGAACAAATTAAACTTCAGTCAGAGAATTCAGGTTGAATGTGATATCTGAGGTTCTGACGGCAGTGAGTATGAAGCTGGCTGTGTTCTGGTATTTTGCGCCGTGTAGTCTGGTGTAGTCTTCATGAAGGGTGAATGTTAAGTGCCTTCGAATTCATGTTTTGCACGCCCATACAAGTTATACACTCTTACTTGAAAATAATCATTTTTTCTCTCTGTTCCCTTCTTCCCTGCCTTGCGTTTATTATGTTAATTGTCACGATGGGGTGATGCTGTGTCACTGTTTAACTAGGCTGCAGATGGGTCTAAGGTCCATCTCCCAGACGATTCATTACTGAATATGGAGCATCAGTGAAATGATTTTGACGAGATTGCTCTTGAGCCTAGTGAGTTTTCTGAAGGTTCCTGAAGTGGCAATTTCGAATTTATCCATACTCATGACTAATTATGCGTTGTGTGGGATTATAGATTCTCACGGTGGCGAACGTGAAGGCCTCTTGTCTTCTTGGTTATTGCGCCTTATAGTCTGGTAGAAGTTTACAGAAGTTTCAGAGATGATTGCTGTCTCCATTATCAGGGTAATCGCCGCCCTTGTGACTATTTGTTAGATACGATATTAGTTATTAAAGGGAATGGGCGAATATGATAGTGACATTATAGATTAAAGAATTTTAAAGTAATTCAAGAGCATTCAGGAAATTTTGGAAAATTACTCCGAATTTTACAAACAATTCAATCTTCTTGAAATTGGCAAGTGGCATATACGAGGTGCGATCGGAAAGTTTCAAGACTGTGTCAATAGAGGGCGAACCGGATGTAGTACGAGCTTCTGCCGCTAGGGGGTGCGGCCTACGTTCATAGTGAATCAGTGTGCCAGCCAGCATCATCGAATTAGCATTTGTTTCTTAGTTACGGGCGTTTTGGTAGTGCATTACACCGACCCTCCTGCGATTTCGGAATGGCGTGTGCATCAAATTTTGCCAAAGACTCGCCAAAACGGCTACGGAAACCTATGAAATGCTAAAGCAAGCATTTGGGGAGGCCGCAAACTTTTGTGTGGCATTCACGTTTTAAAAATGACCGAACCTCTGTCGATGATGACGAGAGTTCTGGACGACCATCTTCGAGCACAACGCCCGAAAATGTTACCAAGATTCGGCAGGCCATTCACGAAGATCGACGTCGTACCATCAACGACTTGTGCGACATTGTTGGGACCTGTCAGCTGATTCTAAAGGAAGAACTCCACATGCGACGCAACCTGTCTGAGGACCAGAAGCAGAATCGACTTCTCGTTTGTCAGGAGCTCAAAGATCTTGCAAGAACCGACCCCAACTTCCTTTCTAAGCTCCGTGTGACTTCTTCCTCTTCCCAAAGATGAAAATTCAGCTAAAGGGAAGGAGATTTGAGACGATAGAAGAGATTCAGGCAGAATCGCAGATGGTGCTTGACAGGCTGACAAAGAAAGATTTCCAGGGATGCTTCCAGGCTTGGCAGCGGCGCTGGGATCGTTGTGTTCACTCCCAGGGGAACTACTTCGAGGGTGATGGATGAATTTAATACCTGAGATAAGTGTACGGGTTTTTATACGCGCAGTCTTGAAACTTTCCGATCGCACCTCGTATTTCTTCACGTTCAATCAACTCTTCATTTTATTATCTACTACAGGTAAAAGTCTTTTTCTAATATTCTCAATTCTGCTTAAAATTAAGCATAAAACTGTATAACAGGATTAATAAAGTAAGTAGTCACGTATCAAATTTGGGCACTCTAAAGTCCAGTTCGTTTTCGTGGGAAAGAGGAAACCTATATTTGAGGTAAAACAAAAACGATATGGTGCATGTTTTTCTCACGGTACCTGCTGAGAAATGAGATTCTGATTTGCTCAAACAAAAGAAAGTTCTCTGAAGCAGGTGTAACCTACTTTCTTATCCTCTCGCGTCCCTTACAGTTCCCTCGTTCCAGAGGTGGAATTTCTTACCACGGCCATGAACTCGCAAAATTTTCCTCACTGCTAGAGGGGTTTTAAAATTAATGCTTCAACAAAATGGCCTGGGAGAAATTTCTGAAAGTTTAACCGCTATCGTGTTTTAATGTTGGAAAAATTTCAGCACATTTATAAAATATATATCGCATGAACAAATGAGACCGCTTTTCGAGAACGAAACTCTTTCTTCTTTCGCGTACCACTAAAAATTGTTTATAAAATTATCGATGTTATCCTCTTCCATCGTAGGCCTCCTATTATTTCGGTAAGAATTTCTTGAAAGAAATGTAAGTGCTGCACGCAATCTTCCCGTTAATCGGCACCAAAGTACTAATTTCTTCTTCAGAAGGACGTCACAAAAGGCAAAACAATCTTGAAAATCTTCATACTCACCGCTATGAAAACCTCAAAGCTTACAATCTTGAAAAAATATGTGCAAAGAAATAAAAAAAACCAAAACCAAGGCCGAGAGAAGCGATTGGATAATTAAGTAGCACTTAAACCATTCTTTCGTTTCACTCAATTTTTTTTCCCTTTTGTGGTCGATCATTTCAACCCCTTACGCCTGCAATTTTCTGCACAACCCTTACCGCTATTTTTCCTTGTCATCATTATCATCGCTGTATTTAGGAACAGGCTTTAACCCCATCACTCAAGATGTTTGATGTAGGAAGACTGTAATGGAATAGTCCCTAAATGTAATTCAAATTCCTATCCCATTAATAATAGGGATAATAATCACTCCTTTTGCAAAAGAACCGACATCTATTGAAGAGTTAGTGGTAAGAATGGGTTAACATGATCATTCTTTATGGATGTGACGGGCAAAAATTTCAAGGCCGACAGAAACAAGGAGTGCAAAAGGCAAAGTCCCTCATCTCATTCAAGCTGCAACTTGGAGTTAGAGTAAAGTAACACGGCGTAAGTTAAAATTAAGTTTCGCTTAAATATTTTAAACAATGAGGAAATTACTTCAACATATAGAGTTTTCATATTGGTTTTGGGGAGGAGATTAAAGCAAGTTGATAAAATTATAACAAAATTTTATTACAGAGATAAAAAGTCAAGCAAGACTATCCTCACCCGCAAATTTCCGAATATAATTTTGTTACTACCACATATTTTGAAGTCCAGTTTTTTGACAATTTTTTCTTGTAATTATAATGTTTATTATTAATATCTATAACATAACTTATTTTTTCTGTAGAAGCAATCGACATAAATGTGAATAAGAAAACAATAAATTCTTAATTTCGTGAAAAAGTTATAATTTCAAAGATCAAATCTGTCTGTTCTAGAACTCTGATATTTCTGATCATCATGGATAAACATATATATATATATATATATATGTGACATTTTAAAGTTTATGAATTTTAGATCTTGAATCATGCAAGTCTCAGCACGCTAACAGATGTAATACCAGCATAATGACTAGTTGTAATGAGTTCAGAACTTATACAGTTAGGGTACATGCCATGTACGTTCAGGAGTTTTAAAATTTTTTGTCCGTCTATCTGCTATGTATTTCTTATTTTTACAATTATTTCTTCGGTGTTTTTATCAAAATTAATTGTTTCACTTTCCTCATAAATTGTGTATTGATTTGTATGTCATTCTATTTACTTATAGTTGCTAAAATTCGTTAATATTTTTTGTGACATAGATTAAACATTATTTTATTACATTTTTACTAAAAGAACCCTACGTCCATAAAGTCCTGTATTTAATTTTTCCCTTTTTTAGTATAAAATTATTAGTGTGTCGCAATAAGCCACGTGTCACTTTCTTACATCAGAAATTTGTGTGTAATATTCGAGGCTAAAGGTGTGCAGGTGTGACGGCTAAATTCTATGAATTATCGAATCTGTTCCTGCGTTAACAAGCTCGATACATTTTACATTTTATAGAAAGTCGGTGGATGAGCCGGCGTAGATCATTCAGTATAGTGACTGGCTAAGGACTGGACGACCGGTGTTCGATCCCCGACGGGGGCAAAGAATTCTTCCTCTAGTTTCTGCGTCCAAACCGGTTTTAGGGCCCACCCAGCCTCCTATCCAATGGGTACCGAGGTCCTTTCCCGGGGATAAAGCGCGGCCGAGGCGTGATGCTGACCACTCAATCCCACCAAGTGCCAAGGTCAAGAAGCACCTACATGGCGTATAGTATACTTTAACTTTTAGAAAGTCGGTGGAACAAGCTTTCAAGACTTTTGCATTACGTTATTCTCTTATCGAAACATAGAGACACAGCTATTTTGAAAGTTAAAATATGTTATATGAGACGTGTTATAGGGTATACATAACAGGCCTACACTCAGTCTAAATGTCATTAAGCAGTCTAGTCGTTCTGTAACCTTCAAATTCCTTGAGGGCATAAGAATTTTACCACAGCATAACATGGGTTGAAACTGTAACATATTTTTCCCCCGGTCTCCACGAATCTGCTACGTACATGTAAACGAAAATAATAAGAACATTCTTACTAAGAATCCAGAAGTTGTTACGTATTCCATTTTAGGTTTGTTGACGTAATTTCTTTTCCGATCCCAGGAAGGAAATATTTTTCCAGCAGCTTGCAAAGACGCAATTGTCCGGAGAATAACGATGCAGCGGTGCATGTTATATTCGGTCAACGTACGGGATCAGCATTTTGATTTTGTCCGTGAGAAGATTTACTTTTTGGAATGACGTAGTTTCAGCGTCATTGCTGATGGACCAATGACGTCAATTGGAAAGGATCCAGGGTGGAAATATTCACCGATCTACAGAAATGGTACTACCAGACTATCAAAGTGATGTTGTCTCTGAAGGTAACAGTGAGAAACTGGAGATACCAGTCCTTTATTGTGCGTCATACGAAAAAAATCACCATGAAAAGCACAAAACAAGAAATTTACGATGTGCATATAGATGACATGTGTCGGGTTTTAAGAAAATGTTGATATTCGTAAAGGCGTCATGTTGTTGATACAGTGACTTTAGTTTCAGACACGCTAACAATACATTTTCATTTTACGTGTATGGTAATAGGATGAATAATGCAGTGTCTGTTTATTTGGTAGCCTGTGGAGAATTGCGTATATTGTTTTCAAAGAAAAAAGAGCAATTTTCAGTGAAAATCCATTTAAGTTCTGTGTCAAGGTAGCGATGCTACTGTCACGATGAAGGAAACAGGGTGGCAGTTACTAACTTTTATTGAGTTCATGTTTACTGAAATAAATGCAGTAGCGCAGAATCGCCCTGATGACGGAGGCAGTATGACCTCTGAAACGTTGGTTGACATCTACCAGACTATACGGCGCAACAACCCAGAAGACAGAAATCTCCAATCTTAACATCGACATGAAATTAATGGTTGCTTTTTAGGTTACCTATCTACGCTCTTTCAACTGCAGAATTTATATAGCATCAATGAGATCAAAAAACGGCCATGAACGTTGAATAGTTAAGAATGTGTCTGTTCAGATATTAAGACGCCATAAAAATGGTGATGGGTAGATAAGTGGGGATGAAGGGGGAATAACCCATAAGTATAAGCAAATATGAAAAAAATGTTTGAAAGTCTGCAAAGGCTGCTTCAATTTGTAATAAGACTTTGTTTTCTGATCTCGGATCGAACTGAAGGCATATCGACTGAGGTCTGTATTCTCTGTCATGCTTGGCTAAAAAGAGTGTGAAGCCAATTAAATGCTCAGTCAAGTTCCAAGTAAGGATATCATGTTCATGTTTACTACTGATAAACGTCGGATTGCATTGACCTCCTTTTAAAATGTTACATAATCACCGGCTAGGAATATGAGTCAGAATAGTTATACTACAAATATAATTTAAGAGTATAAAGATTTTCTTAACAACTTGAAGGACCTAGAAGTAGATTGGAAGTTGGTATTAAGACGTCTCTTAAAGAGACAGAGACGAGGGTGTGGAGTAGATTAATTTGGTCAGGATTGGACTGAACACTGTAACGAAACTTCGCCTTTCATGAAGGGGCGCATTTATTGAATATCTGAACTGCTCTTAGCTTCTGCTCCATGGAGACATGTAGTTATTATTTTGCTACACTTACCTTCTGGAAAGCTCGAGGGACCTCCCACGCTTCAGTTTTATACTTTGTAGATTAATTTTATTCGTGTGTATGCAAGCTGCTACTACTAATGTCAGTAATGAAACATTTCCACTGTATTTACGGACTAGGATTGCTATTCTCCCTGCTATTCTGGTTTATAGTTACTTTTGAAACAACAGATTGTTTAGATTGTAATCGGATTGACACTTTGGGTGCAGGATCGGTCCATCAAGATAACAAAAGGCTTGTTCCTAAACAAAAGACCTGTGCCTAAATATGATAAAATAGCACAGAAAAGGTCATGAATGTTTCCATGCGTTCAGTGTTTCTAGCGTGCAATAACATTAACAGTTTTTAAATCAATTAACCATTTTTTACAAAGTTTTCTTTAAATACCTTGCACACTTCATCTTCATGTTTAATGTTTTTAGACCAACACAGAGAGGTGATAGGCTCTCAGCTCCATAAATACTAGCGATTTTTCCATTAAAACTTCTGCTGCTTTTCGTTATGAATTTCGTTTATTTCTTTATTAATTTTAATTCTACAGACAAAGGTTTAGATTAGTTGGCATCGAGGTTTTAAAGAATAAGCTGGTGTCTATTAAAATGGAAACTGAAAATAAAATAACTCAGCTGAAGAACGTCTCTTCTTCTGTCAGTGTCGGGAATGGAAATTTGTGATACGAACATCTACACACGTAACATCGACATTTTACTGAGCATATTTCTTAACAATCCTGTAATATGACTCGCGAAAACAGCGAGAAGCAGATGAAGTAGGCAACAGAGTGATATACAAAGAGTGGTGATGACAGAGAGAAAATAAAAATAATGGAAGTAAGAAATAAACAACAGTCACTGGGTTTCATATTCAATTTATCGCTCGTTAAATATTAACGTTCTTACATCATCTTTAAGATATAATGGGAACAAAAAAATTTTTTATCCCTAACACTACTGGTAATTATTCTCATATTTTTACTC
Organism: Zootermopsis nevadensis; assembly: GCF_000696155.1. The sequence goes on from NW_019059680.1 coordinate 2,393,633, forward strand.
CGTGTACTATTGTGTACCTTTAAAAAAGTGGGTTAATAGTTTCCATTAACGTCTTTCATCTTTTTATAAGACAACCCAATTTACACTGGACCGATAACCTGAGAACTAAAAATCAACACACAAGTTGAAGAGGCACATGATTGCCTTCGAAATGAAAGCTGTTGAATTGGGTCAAGGCTGATTTTTAATGGTTCTTCCCCTCTACAAAGCAGGTGACAAGAATATATTTCAGGTTGAATAATGACGGTGTTTGTACGAAATGTCGTATTATCCTGCTTACCTTCCATCTTGAATGACCTAATTTCCAGGTTGTATGGTGTACTGTCATTAAATTCCAATATGAATTTTAAAAACTCCCATACGAATTTTAAAGTTTTAATTTTAACTTTTCAGGTCACTTTGTGGAGCTGATTTACACAATACAAATATGCTAACCCTGAATTCGTTCAACACATAGCTTATATTGCATTGGCTTTAGAATGCATGGTTAGTTGCAAGTATACAGGAGAAGATAAGGAGTTTGAGAACAAGGATTAAAAATTACAAAGGGTTGGATCTTGCAGGTTTTAAATAATGCAAATTTTGTCAATTATGTTATCCCATGGAGCAAGGACTGTAGAAATCTGTTGATGAACACTGTGCTTCTTTTATTGGTAATCAAGATTTTAACTTTATAATTTTACGTACACTTCCCTCGTACATCTACATGCTCTATTGTTTGTGGAAATCGTATATTTAAGACTAAATCAATTACTTTTCATACTCCAGAAGAGACCGATTCTGGGGCCCACCCAGCCTCCTATCCAGTGGGTACAAGGGTCCCTTCCCGGGGGTAAAGCTTGGTCGAGGCGTGATGCTGACCATTTACTCCCATCTAGTTCCGAGGTCAAGAATTAGTAGGAGCTATACTTCACCCCCCAAAAGCCTACATGGCGTATAGTGGGACGGCTTTGATTTACTTTTACTTACTTCAGAAGAGATAACACTGCAAATATGTTAAAAAATTATTTAATTCAAACGTCAGGGAACCCGCTTATTTAACTGTTTGTCCATGGACAGAGATAAGCGAAGAACAAATATACTGTCAAGTTAAGCGACTTAGAATCAAACCCGTGTTCTCTGAGTCTAAAGAAAGGTATGTGACCACAAAACAAAGTACTATGATTATAATCAATAACATATTTTTTTCACTGTAAATATCGACATAATCTCTTTAAATTCATGGTTCCCTCGTAGGTATCTTCAGTGTGCTGTGGAGTCAAAATTGCCTGCTCGCAGTTTGATTCTGTTTTATAAACTTGAGTTAAAAATATTTTATAGCCAATGAGCTCGAATGTTTACATGCTAAAGACAGATAAACAGTCGGTGAACATCTACCAGAAGACAGCCATTTTATCCTCGCCACTTTGAGAAATTAAAATCTCACCCAGACATACGGATTAATGTGAAAAAAAAATTACTCGTATTTTATTAATATCAGATACATATTTGTAGTTTAAATGCGTCATGTTTGTGTTTAATTCAGTAATATATTTATTTATTTCCGTCAATACACAAACATAGTTGTTAAAATTGGTGTTATTAAAGTTAAACTTTAAAATTTGGCGCTTATCATCGCTATTACTATGTTACAATTTTAGCGCTCATTATTATATAAAAAAAATGAGCGCTAAAATTGTAACATCGTAATAGCGATGATAAGCGCCAAATTTTAAAGTTTAACTTTAATAACACCAATTTTAACAACTAAGTTTGTGTATTGACGGAAATAAATAAATATATTATCTGATACATAGTTGACAACAAATAATTCTCCATTAAGACCTTCATTACGCTACATTTACTAGCTAATTAATCAACAAACTTACTGACCCAATGGTACACGATAATCCTTTAACAGCCATTCCAGCTGACAAATAAATTTTCAGTTTATGTGGACCAGAAAGTTCATCACTTTCTTTACAATAGCCCGCGATTTGACCCTGAGCCACTTGAATCCAGGCCATCTCTTCACATCTGTTTTTCTAAGTCAACTTCTTAGTCTACATATAAAAGATTCTTAAAAGAGCGAGACACTGTTCATGGTTTATCTTTTGGACTTCTTCCATCGTCCCAGATTTTTAACCCACACGTTTCGGAAACTGGCTTCAATTTCTTCAACAACTGAAAAAAGTCTTACTTCATTGGGCAGCTGGGCAGAGCAAGTCTCTAATACTTGACAAGGACGGATGAGATGACAGAGGAAGTACAAAAAATGTCATGTGTTCTAAAGAATCAAACTTCAGTATACCTTCAAGTAGTTTAAAAAATGCTCATTACGTGTTTTTTACGGCTGGCTGGCTGGCTTAAGTAAAACTTATATGGCAGAAAACAATTTGTTTCAAAATTGTAAAAGTACAAGGGTATGACAACCAATACGAGATTCTGAAAAGTAACAGATGTACTTGTTATTTACGATGTGATAAATTACGAAGTTTCATAGTGTATAACAATGTACTACTGAATAATGAAGTGATTTATAGATTATTGATACGTAGCTAATTAAATATTTTAATCGAATATAAATCAGTATTGTAACTTTGATTTTCTATGATATTTCATTGATTAAGTCTACGAGTGTTGAAGATATCATGGTTTCATCACTGAAAAAAAATTTTCATGTGCAAGGTAATATAAAAATTAATATTGTTAGTTTTGGACTTATCAATACTAACTAATATATTATCGGCAATGCCCTTTGAGACTGATTAATGTGTAAACTGATTGTAAAAAGTAATCAGAAATAAAATCAAATCACAATTCGGTAAGTTATATTCAAACAAGTCAACATATTATTGATTGCTTACGATGAATGGTTAGTTTCAATGCATCTACTTACACGTCTGTGCAAATGAAAGTTAACCACGTCTCTAAAACACAGACGTCGTCAGTTCGAATGGAAAATTTTTGTTCCTAACCCCTTTCCCTATTCGAATAATTATAAATTCCTCTGACTAAACTACCAAATGGGACTGTAAAGACAGGGTTGACTCCTTGACGTATGTTTAAAGGTTCATTGGTTTACGAAGTCATTAGAAGTGCATTCCATAGTGATGGGAAAGAAAGGGTTAGTAGTAATACATGAAATGTCTCTCATACCCTTCCTCAACATCACTTCTATGGTTGGGGTCGATACTGTTTAAAATACAGTCGCCTGGTCACGACATTATAAACTAAGGGGTTCGTTGAACTGAAAATGGCGCGGTACATTTATGGTTACAAAAGATAAGAGTCCTTTGTATTTTATGTCTTAAGTTTAGTTCTTAATAAGTTAGAGCTGACTTTTGGGTGTGGTAAAGGACCTATTATTGATTCTCTGGATTGAATTAATGCAGGGTAAAAAGAGAGACGCCCATAAATACTACTTCTGAGCACAGCGAACAGCATCTGAAGTGTAAGTTATAATTGATTAAACATTTCAATATATTGTGGTGTAAGGAGAACAAAGCGCTCTCTTTTACGATTAGTAGGAATATTCCACATTAAAATTATTCAAAAGTACTGCAGAAAATATTAAGACGTACTGGAGGAGTTTCCGAACAGCCATTCATATAGAGAATACATGCACTTTTAAAGATGAAAGACTAAGGTAAAATACTAATAAGAATCTTATTAAAAGCAAGACAGTAAGACTAATAAAATAAAGGATATGTTATTGGTGGCAATTTTATTACGAAATTATATTTGATTGTAACTGTTGAACAATATTTCGAAAACTTTCTTTAACTTAATAAATAACAGTACCCTGTAATTCTAGTATTAATGAGTTGAGACATCCAGAAATTTATAAATCTTATTGATAATGTAATGTTAATGTTACGGTCAAGTAACTCCACAAATTTCTGGGTCAACTTTACATTCAGAAGTGGATATATTTTAAATTTTTTTTAGATATATTAACGACATACTCATGCGTTTAATAACACATAAATGAAGTATATCCCAGATGTATGAATAAATTTGCCTGAAACATTCTTTTATTTAATGACTAAAATGAAAAATATAAAAGTTCATTTTAATTCGAGGTAAAGTAACAATCTTGAGTTTTCAACAAAACTTTGTGAATAACTGACTCACTAACTATCCAACCAATCAAATAAATGATACAATCTTTCTCTTGGTGTTGATCGTAACTCAGCTGATCAAGAAGTTTCTGCTTAAATAGAAACCGAAAATCCATCACGATGATGAGAAAGTCTGAAATCATACACTTTGAAGATCCAATTTATTTTTATTCGGGCCTTCTAATACAAAATAAAAACCTCCCAGAACTACAACCAGCTACCTAAAAAAGTAAGACTTACTAACGAAACATCGTGAATAAAATCAAATACACCTCAGAAATAAGCTATGTACAAAATAACCTAAATAATACTGAAAATCTTATACTTAATAAGGGCACAGCATGATGCACAATACATCAATTAATATGGATGTAAGTGTTTTAATATCTGTTCACAGAAATCCACACACGTATTTATTCTTAGCTGTAAAACACCGATATTCGACAGTTAGACAAGATCGATACTGTTACATTATTATGTACATAAAAAACTCCGTATTTGCTAGCAGTCAACGACAGAATCAAACCAAGTTCACTGGTCTCATTAGGCAAATGTTATCATTGCCATAAAAGCAGTCTGAAAACAGAGATCTTGAATCTGATAACATCGCACTGCACGCTCTTGGAATAAGCTATGATACATAAACGCGATTCCACGTGAAATAAATCATGCGTTTACTACGTTTTCTTATTTAAGATCCTTTATCGACCGATGACTTTTGTAGCTTAAAATGAGTTAAAGCGGGTTGACTGTTTAAGAATAACTGAAAAGTTAAGTGATGAAGTTCACATGGCATACGTAAGGCTCGATAGAGTCGTTTGTGTTATGTAGGTCCAAATGAAATAAACCACAAAAAAATTAGTCAAGATAGCTGGTTCGTAGCCGAGATTCGAGCCGAATACTTCTTAAACACGAGTTACACGTGCTACCGCTACTGAAATATTTCTGCTTCGTTTAAAAGATTTTTTTAGAAATTTAATTCTTTTTGGGTTTCCTTTGACCAATTCAAATATTGGAATCAGAATAAACAAGATTGTAAACGTAAACAATGTACACTTAACAGGCTCCTCGGTACATAAGTTAAAAAAGGCACTTATATTGTCATGTAATGTAGTCAGTAAAATTATCCGATCTAATTCAAACAGATACACAATTTTTCGTAAGATTCACCAAAGTTCATAAAATTTTAAAATCGGTTCACTCGTTTTAAATTGTTTCATACGTAAATAAATATAAATGAATGGGTCAATTTTAATAGACACTCCGCAGGATTCCGAAGGAACCTAAGTGTAATGAATGTAATATAACTAAAGCGATACTTCTCATAAGTGAAGGTCTTAAACGCGTTGCAAAAGTGAACCCAATAGCTTAACCATGACTGACATTCTGTCTTCATGTAACAACTCGAATTTCATGAAATTTGTTATATGGGAATTTTACTAAAAGTTGTTAGTATTTTATTTTTAATTTTGGTTGAAATCGGAAAATAATAACTGGCACTTTACATGGAAATATAATGCTTTCTGCTCGAAGCGACTGGGTAAGAAATTCCCACGTGATGAATCTCCTTGGTACCTTGGCTGCCATGGTTACTTCCGATAAGACAGTTGCCTTGATTGCTAGTTACCGTGGTTGTATTTACCTGGGGGATCAACTTCTAGGCGCGCAAACACGTGACAAAATTTGTAGGATTTTTTTTTTCTATTTCTAAATTTGTATTTTACAACACTGTCAATAGCTCAGGTCGCTGATATGACGATAAATGAACAATGAATTAGAAAGTATTAGAAGAAAGCGATCGTGGCCTATTTTAAGAAAATATCTCAACATTTACCTAGACGGAAATAGGAAAACCACGAAAGAAATCAATAAGGGTAGCCAGTTTCCGGGCCGAGATTCGCGAAGCATAATTAAGCCGGAATGACGCCTGACGCCCCACTCACATAAAGGACATTCGCCCCAAATATCACTGGCGCCATACACAAAAGTCAAATTTAAAACTTTGGCGAAAGCATGGGAATTATTACTCAGAGCGTGTGTTTTCTAGCTTCGTATTGGTTCAGTCACTTAACAAAATTTATGGATAGTAATTTCACATAGCCTGGTTTGTATTAAGTGTGTGAGAATCTATAAGTATTTAAATAAATCTGGCCAAACCACATATTACCCATGGACAAGAATAGATTTCCGCTCCGTATGCTGACCTATCGTTACATATGAAAGAGAAGTTTGGGACTCCCAAAGAAAAGACGGCAAAAAAAGTGCTTCCCAATAACCAGTCATCTATTCCGAATTATTTATTGATGCTTGAGCTATTAGTAACGCTTCTCAGTCACATGCCTATATGTTGGACCTCGAAGGCTGCATGTCTCGGATATAAACAGAGGGCCAACAGATAGGCTTTCTGTCCTCTTCCCAAATTTTTTGAAGAGGAGAGCAGCATCCAGGTTCCGAAACGTTATAGTTTTACTACTGTACAATTTAGAGATTGGTTAAAGTAAAAAAAGAACTATTCAACAAATGTTAAGCACTCGTCTTTAACAGTCATTACATTATAAACAGAAAATAAATGTTGTGTATATTTAATTTCGTGTCGATCTTTTCTGAAACTCTACCGGCCCGAATAATGATCTGAAGATTCTGGAATGTTCTCTTCCCAGGAGTGAATGCATTTGCAGAACTTTCTCAACGTAACAAATGAAATACATAAATTAGAACAATTGTTGGGATAAAAATATATATCAGATATTCCTAATGTTAGTAAAATATATTCATGAGAGAAATTAACTACCAGTTGAACACTCTGATGATGAAGGCAGCTAGGACCTCTGAAAAGCAGGCATACATCTAAAACACTACGCGGCGCAACAACCCAGAAGACAACCATCTTCTACTAAGGACATCTTCGCCGCCCTGAGAGCCTAAAATGTTACATAATTTCACGTTTGTGTTCAATCCTGACGTACTGTTTTTAAATCGACAATAATTTATTTGTCTCAGACCATTGATCAGAGTCTAATCTCTTTCAGTAATAGCTGGGATTATCTACAAAGACCCAACACGCGGGCTCGTTCAATCCACATGAACAGTAGACAGACTTTACGGAGATTAGTGCGGAAATGAAAAGAAAGGTTGTAGTTTCCTGTCTCTTTGGGTAAATTCTCGAAACAACACGACGTAACTTAGTTGACTGGCAATTTTCACGCAGTCCTTTTTTCATCGTTCTTATGTTAGGTACTTTACATCTGTCAGAGGTACATTTACGCTAAAAACACTTTCCTACCCAACTAGGGATATATTCTGGTGACTACAAGTTTTCATATCATACAGGTTCTGTTTTGTGTAATCCTCAGTGTGCTAATTTTGCAAAATGCTGCCTCTGCTCAGTGGTACATAGCCGAGCCAATAGTCATCCAGCAGGTGCTACATCCCAATAACTTTACTTAATTTGCACGCAGAATACAGTCTGTTGAGAGGAGAACTGCACATTTATGTAACGCTTCGCAAAACACTCTTGCGTCATGACATGTCAGAAATATGAATTTTGTGTAATTTAGTTAGAGTTTGAAAATAAATTTTAAGAGTATAACGTGATGCCTGTTATTAATATTTTCTGTAGGAGGCATGTGGAGTATAAAGTTCTTCATGAATAAATATATTGCGACAAAGAACTTATTATTGAGATGTTTTGGTTTTAGACTAGACAAGTCTAATTTGTAAGGAAAATTTTTGAGCAGATATGCCAATTTTGCTGTCATGTGACTGAAAAGACGGAGCAAAAAGTAAAGGTTATTTAATACAAGATCTGTCCTACATTCATCTAGTTCTGCTTAGAATACGGCACGCTATGAAAGTGATTTCATATCTGATACTGAATAAATAAATATGTATATCGATTTATTTGCATTTTATTCAGAACATTCCATTGAACTAGCAGTATACAACAGGTAGATAGATAATATCAATGTTTTTTATGTTTTAAGTACGTATGGCTATAAGTAATGCAGTTAAAGGAATTGTAAAATAAACCAAGAATTATTCAATCAATAAAACAATCAGTCAAGGGCATATCGTGATCTAGTGCCCTTCCTACTTGGTACTGTTATATGAGCTTATTTATTACATTCGTACATTCATAAATCATATTTCTGCTTCTGTCTAAGCTGAATATGGTTTGTTCTGGTTTATACCACACGATATTTCTCGAAATGAAGGGAGTCCCTAAATCATTCATAATGTTATGTTTCCATGCAATTTAATGTCATCATATATGCCTACACACATTTTTGTCTTAACGTTTTTACCTTTCTTTTTCTATGATCGTAACCGAATTTATGAAATGGGGGAACACCAGAAGTGTTTAATGTATAGCATAATCTTCAAATCCTGTATGAGCTTAGAGATTTTCGGAACATGCACAGTAGTTTGAATTTCTTTTATAGAAAAGATTAAAGATAATAACATGATTATTGTGCAGATTCCAGTGTTTTAATATTCGGATTCATTTTATACAAACAAATTAGATAACTGTACAACAATTTTATTAACTGTGTCAAGTATCTGCGTTTAGAAAGACGAAACAATTTAAAGAAAAGCAAAAGTCACGATTTCCGTAAAATGTATTTTAACAAATTAAGAAAAACAGTTAATTGAATATTAAACTTATGTTTACTGATTGTTAGGTGTTTGTTTATTTAATTTCATACATGTATATTTGTGTGTTTCATCACGGAAGTATTGTAATATCTCGTAGCAAACGACATAGTTTTCGTAACATGAAGCAATCTGAATGTTGATGCAACAGCCTAATGGGCATGTAACAATAATACAATCCAAGTCTTATATTGGCCCTCCTTCATTATCTCATGAGTGATTAAGATTCCACACGAATTAAAACCTCTGGTAAATTGATGGGCAGAGCAAGAACCTCAAGGAAAGGGTTGAAGCTTCAGACAAAAAAAGATATAAATAAAACCGTCTGCAATGTAAATTCTTTTCCCATGTTATTTGAGGACGTTGGCCCTTTTCTTATTTAATTTTGTCTTGTGTTTCTCTTTTTTGTTTTCCTTTACATGTCGGTCCTTTTTCTACAGACACAAAAAATAACCTAATCTACAGACGTCCCTTTAAAGATATGCATATATATGCAGCTACAAACCGACCTACCCTTATTTAAAAAACCATGGCGTCACTAAAATGTTTGGAACAAAAACTTCAACGTCGTCGTATCTTAAGGTATCTCTCTTTTAAGCCAAAGGCAATTTTTCGAAAGGGAAAATGTGTGCGTGTGTGGTATTTGCCGCCATCGATTATTAAGAAGAAAAGTTGCTTTTTTGTATGTCTTCACTTTCACTTAATGTTCGGAAGACTGTTAGCCACAGTATTCCAAGGCACTAAAAATCTGCCCACACTCTATATGTGCCATATATTAATATAATGTAATATTAAGTTGAAAATAATGATTTCCTCTTCTTTAATATTATGCTGTATATACCGAAAGACGCTGAACTGAGATGGAAGATTACTTAGAAACTGATAAACTACAGACTGCCTATAGAACATATTCTTTCAGACCTTTCTAATTTGAACATTTCACCCCATATCATTACGGTGAACAAATTAATGAAAATGAGGAGGGTGGAGCATGTAGTACGCATGAGAGAGATCAGAAATTCTGACAGAGTTTTAGTAAAGGAAATATATGTTGGAAGGCTTTGGTGTAGATGGGAGAGTAATAATAAAACGGACACTACTTAAGTAGGACACATCGCCCTGATGATGAAGGCAACAATCACCTCTGAAACGTTGGTAAACTTGTACCATACTACACGGCGCAAAACTCTAGCAGACAGTCATCTTAGAACTCGCAGTCGCGAGAATTTGAAATCTGAAACAGTATTTATATGAGTGTTGGTGTTGGATTCAAACTATGCTTATAAGTGCGTACAATTTCCTGACCTGCTGATGGGCTATAAGCTTCTTAAATGTATTTGCTCCATAGACATAGTAACAATGATGGTTTAATATGGCGAAATTCAACTGTCTCTTAAAAGGCAAGAGCTGCTTTATCGATGCGAAGCAATAGAGTAGTATTTGAAGTCTGGCTATATTCATTATGAATTTATATTTTCTGTCAGTTTCTTTGCATTTCTCTGCCGAAGTATCATATCAAGAGTGCCCGTCGATGTGTCTTGTTATTCCTGCATACATTCTGGAAATACTGAATCATTCTGTAATGAAAAACTAGTTGCCGTCTAAATTTATTATTTAATTTCGAGTGACTAATTAATAAAAATAACATACGAAAGTTTAAAGATAATTATTAAATTGTATGTGAAAATGTTTGCTGTAGTCAAGTTTTATGGATATTTTTGAATGTCGATGAAGATTTAACAAATTATCATAAATTTATATTTGCGTTGTAATATGTACAATTATTCTTTTTGGGTTTTCCATTACCTAAATTATAAAACGATGTTTCGAGAGCTGAAATTGCTTCTGTCATCAGGTAGAAAAGGGAGGAAACACCAGGTCAGGTCCGAGGTTTCCTAAACGCTGTAACAAAGTCCAAAAGAACAATTTAGTTTCTTATAAGTAGATGAGTAATTCAGCATCTCACTCTGAAGCAGAGTCCTTGTTAAGAATCTGATAGGTGCTCAACCGGCCAAGAATTCCCAGCCTTTTGTACAGTCCGGGAGATCACTGCTATGTTGACTCTATCCTTAAGCCATCGAATCCAGTCCAGATAATCCAGTTTCTTTAAGAACCATTCCATCCTCACTCTCTCAAATGTTTCGACTAAATTGCTGTGTGCCTTTCAAATCACACACACCTAAACATAAAAGAAAAAAGTCGGGCCTCTTTTTAATAATATGTAGATCGAAGGCGGTCGTACATTTTTAACGTAGCAGACTCCGTATAATAGTAAATTAAAGATTCTTCTTAGACCAATAGCTTTCGGAAATGGGCTTGGCAACACAGGGCGAATGTTAGCTGATGGAATATGTAATCTTGTCTCCATTAATAATTGTTGAATCAGCACATTTATTTATAGTCATCCTCTTAGAGCCTTTGTTATTCGGCAGTCAGCAAGTAAAATGCAAGCTCATCGACTTGATCCCTTTACATAAACAGCGCTATTATAAGAGGCGATGGGCTTCATGAGCAGGGGACACTAGTAAAATTATACAGAGTGTGAGGAGTGTTGAATGCTCTCAGAGACTACTGAAGCTAGAATTCCGTGAAACAGATTCGTTTCTACAATGAGCTCTAAGGACCGACAATCAAAAGACGCAATATTATAACGTGATCTCCGAAAAATGTACACAGATTGAACAGAAACGAAAAACGTCATGCCGTCAGTCTGTCTCAGCATATATATCTTCATCCTCGAAAATACTGAAACGATTTATATTAAATTTCGTATATGTTTCTACACTAGAATACATGGGGTTAATTTTTTCCCATCAGTCCAATCTCAACACGAACGGAAGACCTAGGCTTAGATTAGAAGATAATATTAAAATTGATCTTAGAACATAAAATGGGAGGATGAGGATTGGATCCCTTCGGTTCCGCAGAGTAACCAGTGAGCTGCTTTGAACACGGCAATGAACATTCGGTTGCATACAAGGCGGAGAATATTTTGACTATCTGAGCAACCATTTACTCTACAAAAAGGAATCTGCTCAATGGAATTTGTTATTTATAAAGTTATTGTTTCAGTGTAACCTCTACATTACATGGTACTCTCGTCTAAATTCATAGACTTTACTTATAAACAAATGATTAGTGCATAAACCAACCAATCGTCTCTACGCATTACGTACATTTCACTGAAAATTTGCCACTTCTATATTAACATTTTTTCTTATGGGGAATATTTAACGACATGTAAGGAATCGTTTTGGGTTGGACGACGGGAGACGGGGGATGGGAGCTGTGTATAATACCTGTATTTTCTAAGAAGTTTTTAGGGGTGAGAAACCGTGTGAGCCTTTTATGGATCTCGGACGCTCATTCCCATGCTCACAAAAGCCCATCATCCTTCCAATCATGCTGTAGCCCCCTTGTCACCGCAGTACGGCACGTCCCCAGGTTGCGGATGGAAAAAGACTTCCACATGTGGATGCTAGCTGCAAATATAGATCTATTTCATAAGCAGTGCCGTTCAGCCGACAAGATGTCCTCCATCTTGGGATTGGGCGGGAAGCTAAAGCCTCCTCGGCACAGAAAGAAATATAATTTTACGAGATGTTCCACAATTTATTTTGAATGCAATGAATGAACAGCAAGGAAGCAATAAAGGATTCAGTATAAAGCATTTGGGGAAAAGCTTAATTAGAATTAGAATTCTCATTTTCACCCCTGAACACGTGTAATTCAAACGTGGTACGCACTGGCAGAGAGCAGAATCCGTGCGAAGATTAAAATGGGTCACGGATAATCAGTTGTTAACACGGTCACTGCATGCCGACCCACCTGTGCGTCGCATAATCTCTGCCCTTCCGTCACTCATCCATCTTTCCCCTGCAAGGGAGCCCGGTCAGTTACCATCCGATTCGTCTCCGGTTCTGCAGTATAGCAATGGGTCCTCTTCTGCCTCCGTGGCCAAAATATTAGGCGTCGTCACTCCACTTTTTAAAGATGGCTGTCTTGGTTCCAGCGCAGTGTAGTCTTGTAGAAGTTTATCGACGTTTCAGAGGTCCTTGCTGTCTCCATAATCAGGGTGAAGAGGTCTCTGAAACGTCGGCAAACTTTATTTTCAGTGAAAAGAGATACTCCATCAAACTCGGAACGAAACTGCGATGCTGAAAGGTCAAGATTAAGACACGAACACGATTTGTACAGTTTGTACGAGTGTACTATTCGCACATACTAAGGTTTTGTTCTGCTGCGTAAAGTAAAGTAGAGTTTGTCCCACTATACGCCATGTAGGCGTTTGGGGTGAGTGGAGGTATAGCTCCTCTCTTCCTTGGCCTCGGCACTAGATGGGGGTGAGTGGTCAGCCCCGGCCGGCTTTACCCCCGGGAAAGGACCCCGGTACCCATTGTAGAGGAGGCTGGGTGGGCCCCAGAGCCGGTCTGGACGCAGAGGCTAGAGGAATAATCCTCTGCCTCCGTCTGGGATCGAACCCTGGTCGTCCAGCCCGTAGCTAGTCACTATACTGACTGAGCTATCCCGGCTCATTCTGCTGCGTACCACGTACTTTTATATTCTGAAGGTCCAGGACTGGATTTCCGATGTGCCGAGAAAGTTAATTCAAGAAGAAATGTGACTTGTATTCGAAAGAAACTTGGCGAATATATGGTTAATATATCCTTCCGCTTCTCCAACATAACGATCCTTTATCTCATTCGACGCTAAATAATCCCTTTAACTGATACAGTGTTTTTAAATTGCCTACAAAGTAATCAACCATGAATTTCCCAGGACAGTTTTATAGTTGTAATTTGTTATGTTTCTTTCTCGTTTATGAAGATATATTCTGGGAACATAATCACTGTTTTCTTCAACATTTCCGCGAGTCAAGTAGGAGAAAGTGTTAGATTTTAAATTGTAAGTATAAACATTCATCTTGGTGTTCTAAACTTGGACTATTGAAAAGAAATGGGACACGCGAAACTGACACATTCACTTTCGTTTCGGCTTGTAATACATATTTCATGCTATCCCTTAGTGTCCCATCTTCCATGGGAAGACTTTCTATTCTGAGAAGGAAAATGACATGAAAGGCATTCCATCCTTGCTATATTGGTGGACTGCAGTAGCAGGGCGAAGGACAGAGGGTTTTTTCATTATTTACACAAGTAAACAAATAGATGAGAGAGAACGAGATAATGCAAGAAATAGGTCAAACGAAGTCTCAAGGTTGTGAGAATTTCAGTTAGAGGGTTCGCGGTTCTTGACAATGAAGAACGAGGGGGTGGCTTCACCTCTATTAGTGTTTGCAATCCTTCAGCGAACACAATTCAGAACAGCCACAATGCAGCCTCCAAAAAGGTGCACGAACTAAAAATGAATGCCCGTGACGAGTGGCTTTTTCGGGAGGGCGTCTGATGCGAAGAACTGTCTGTCAGCTGTTGACACCGCCGGTTTCGATTCGTACACTCGCCCGCCACTTAACACAAAGCACGCAAACAGTATTCACCGTTGTACTTATTCCACTCACTCACATGAGACCACACAAATACAGACTATTATAAAAGAATTACATTTAATAACACTTTGGAAGGCTGCATGTTTATGTCCTATATCGACCTTCACCAGTTTCTTTTCTCTACAAAACACTACGATTGCTATTATAGTTATTCTATGGGCACAAGATGATATATACACAGAATAATACACACGTATTAACAGTGTACCTGATGACGAAAGCAGAATCCTGGTTGGGAACCATTGTGATTTCATGATATTACAATTTAGATGATGGGAAAGCCCAAAAATACAATTTGATACAATAAATGCATCTTCATCAGAAACTTTCATACTTCGACCATGTAATTTATTCATCTGTTCAAGAAACTAGATACTTTTGAGGAAGTTGAAAGTTTATTACCGGCCTCACAGAATCCAATTCATGAACCCTGTCCTGGACGAAATTACACCTTCACAAACATCATCTTTCAGATAAATTCTTGTGTTAACCTTCGCCCTACACCCAGGTGTCCTTGAGCTTATCCAACAAGAGCTTGAATGAATTTCTTGTTTCCGTGTTCTCGTTCCACCATTTTTGCTTTTAAAGTAATAACAATAAAGAGTACACTTCGTGAAACTCCACATTATCTGATTCTCTCCATTCACGTTGTTGTAGCGATAACCAAACAGTCATCGATTTATTAAGTGCAATTCTCTATGCAGAATACTGTGTCAAACATCGAGTTTCTCCAGTCCACAACTCTAATATAACCATCTTTATAGTAGCCATCACCGAATTGAATGTTTCAAGGTCATACAAAAATCACACGACGTTGCAACACAAACAGCAGCGATCAGGCGAGTCAAGACGGCTCAGAACTAGCAGCGTAGCAAAATCAAAGCTGTGTTGGGGACTTGGAACCGTTCATGTCCGTCTGTGGCCTCAAAGAGTGAAATTTGGTGACGGCAACTATATTCGCCCTGTTATCTTACTAAAACAATAATTGTCGTGACACTCTTACACAGTTTCCAATTCTATACTACTGATTTTATTCTCCCATTTTCATCCTGAGGTCTTTGGCTAAGACAAAAGTGTTGAAGTAAAATTCTTAGATTCAGTCGGGTTTCCCGTTACCATACCTGGTGGCTATCCTTCTTTTCCTCAGTCAGAAGAGTTAAATGCTACAAAATACAAGACACCGCCACCATCTTCCTAATTCTTGTCTACACAACATTTAAAATATAAAATAAGCGAACAAACAAACTATTAACACTATAAAAAAGACACTAGTGCCACTGATAATGACATCTTGAGGTTGAAACGCGTATGGCAATAGTGTCTTTTTTATAGTGTTAATAGTTTGTTTGTTAGCTTATTTTATATTCTAATAGACTACACGGTATGCAAAGTTTTAAGATTACACAACATTTGTTGTTATTTACCTATCTCATTCGGCACTACAAAATGTCTTCAATTAAAAGAAAGTGATTAAACAACCAAAGAATCTAAGTATTAGTACAAACTTTAGACCAAAGATTTCTCCTCAGCACTTTGTTGTCAAGCAAAATAGACATCACGGTTAACAAATGAATTCTGCAGGTAAAAGAACTGAATGGCAGATCGCATGGTATTTTTCGTCTGCCGTAGAAAGGCGCCCGTCTCCAGGGACTTGACAACATGTTTCTCGGCCTTTCCGGGTATTCATGTCCCTTCTTAACAAGAGGCGCGTGCAGCTGGACCTTGGCCGAGTGTCATATTTTTATGAATGACCGCTCTGCCGGTGTCGACATCTGCAAACATGTCTGCGCATTTTGTTAAAACCTGTAGTGCAGTGGTGGATCCAAAATAGGACTAACATGCGACTAAACTCATTATTTTAGACGGTTTACTGTTTGATACTTTCAATCAAAACTTTCCAACTGTATAGATTAATATTTAATAGTAGGTCTAATTAATTATAAATGCAAAAGAATATAAAACGAAGATTTGTGTATTCTGGGTTGTTGAGCTGTGTAGTCTGGTAGATGTTTACCAACGTTTCGCCCCGATGACGGAGGCAGTATGGCCTCTGAAACGTTGGTTAACATCGACCATACTACACGGCGCAACAACCCAGAAGACAGGATTCTTCATACTTGCCACTGTGAAAACCTCAAATCATATAATATGAAACTAAGTCAGTGTGGTTTGTTTTAAGGCACGCACTGTGCTGCAGTTCAAACTGAAATTATCATCAATGTGTCACATTTTGCTGCATCTGTGATATACTGAGGACTGAAAATTCTGTCTGAAATATCGTGATTCTTTAGGTTATTTGAATAATTTCAAGGATACATTATTATTAACATCGAAATAATTATGTGTCATAACATTCCTTTCAGCAATAAACCTTCCGTAAATTATTTACATTTTACTGGAATATATTTTGACCTATAAAAGTTAATATGCTCGGATCTCTCTGTCTATTACGTTTTTCATTAAGCTACGCTTAAATTGATAAGACACGGCCGAATGATAGGATGATAATTCAGTAATGAATTCGGAAGGTTGTGGAAGGAATTGGCCGTGAAGTACCTGGGGAAAACGAAGAGAAACCTGAATGAGGTTATTTGATCTCCGGACAGATATTTGGACGTGGGACCTTCACAATGCAAAGTAAGAGTGCTAACCACTTGGTAGCGAAGTTGGACTTGAATTTCTTGCTGTTACTCAAATGAAAGTGAGTGCATAGCTAAGAACGGAATTTTTGCTAAGTTATTATTGTATCGGAACTGATTTCTCTTACATATTTGGCAACAGCTCATTCCGACATATGTCACTGTTGGTATCTGCAAACCTTAGCTGAGCATTGTTCTAGCCAGGACTCCCAGAGTCTGTCGGTGGATTGAAAAAACACCCTGGCTGAAGTGAAAATTTTTTCACTCGAACCCAAAGCGCGATTGTCAAGTGAGTTTTTGTGTTGTCACGCCGTCGTGATGCCTGTACCTGCCTCATAATAATCTTTTCAGAAAATCCTTGTCTCGTCATTTTTGTAAAGAAAATTGCATATTAAAACATCTTCATGGCGGATTTGAGGTTTTCATTGCGATGAGTCTGAAGATTGCTGTCTTCTGGGTTACGCCGTGTAGTCCACCAACGTTTCAGAGGCCCATGCTGCCTCCTTTATCAGGGTGTCACAAAAGCCGCATTAGAAATTCTTGCTACCAGAGTCGCCAACGTCAGAACTTAATTTCATTTTTTCCCATATCGCACGAACGGTGCACTGATACAGACAAGTGTGACGGACAATGGCTTTTATATTATATTAGCAGTAGATTCTACTGTAATAGTTTGTAGTAAGTGTTCTAATTTATCCTGCCCTCATAAAAGTGTGTACTTTGTTCTAGAGTTTCTGATTACTTTTTTAAGGTATCCCTAAAAAATCCACCATGTTATATGGAATACTGAAGTGCCCTTTTTCTCTTATTAGTAATAAAACAGTTATTTATTGCCTCTTAGCTTCAGTATGCTCTCAAATGAGAGCAGCCTTCTGGATTCCACATCTTCTGTGGTCCACCACTTTACCGGCAGGTCTGTGGCTGTCCACAAACACTGGTGTGGTGGAAATGCATTCTGTGGACATATTGACCACAAAGTCTTCTCAGCTGTGTGGAGGCGTTGCATTGAAGTAAATAGGACCGGACGTTTATTGTTTGCAGGTCAGGTTCCAAGGAAGTCCGTACGGACAATCTGCCTTGAAGTAGCCCACCTATTACTTCCGTGTAGTAGCAGATGGGCCAGTATTAAATACAAATATCCTCCTTTTAAAAACCCTCTAATGGGCAGCTGAAGAGGTTTTGAATCATGTTTATAAATTTCGGTTTCATTCAGCATCACTGACCTCGCACAATGCCAGGTGTCGGTCCTGTTCTTTCCACACGCGTGCAGTTCTCTTTTGATCCTTCATCCATGGCCAGCGACATTTTTTGTTAACTTCCTTCTAACTTAAGGTTGTTCCATATATATATATATTTCATAGTAATTGGTCAACCCCCAACAATGACAGGAATTTCTGTCTTCCGTGCCGCCATCTGCTTGAAAGAGTGACAGCAAATTAAATGTAATAATCGAAGCACAGCAGTAATTGATAGGCCTGTATGCTACTTCCAATACCTCAGGGTTCTTGAGGAAAAATAGAATTGGGAAGATATTATTAGGTCCAGTATGAACAAATTATTGTACTATGAGTTGTATGTCTCATACAGGGATTTTCTCCTAGTCGGTATACAGTACATATATATATATATATATTTTCGCTTTTATGAACGGCCTCGTAATAAAGACGTATGCGGTAATGGAGATAAAGCTTTACCCATTCGGAACTAGTCGGCTTCAAAATTTCTGAGAGAAAAGTCCCTTTAACATTGGACACGAGGCTGGGTGGGCCCAAGAGGTCTGATTGCCACGAATATCTGTAAGCCATATTCTCAATTGACTTACATATTTAAAAAATACGGAAATTATAAAAGTATAATGTACAGAACATCCTTAATTTTTTTCCATAAGTGCCATCGAGTTTTGTGGACAAACGGAGAAGTCTTCTTCAACCTGTCCATTGTGATTCTTTCTACATTGGAGACCAAGAAAAGGCATTCACTCGACCCAGACGAGGGGAAAAGAGCAAAAAGGGTTGTCGGTTTATCTCGTGCAGAAGTTTCTTCCGCATATGGCATTTGAGAACAGGCTGTCACCTGTTTTACGTTCATGTATCCATCTGCTCTTTACAAGTCTGAGGGACCACCACACTGAGCTTGACGAACTGTTTTGTAGTAATCTCTGTTCGACACTTCATTTATATAAATTTTACTGTCTTATTTTGAAAGACGAGAAAAATTTTATAAGGAAATTTATGTTAGATTCACGAATAATGCACTTAGGTTTCTTTACGCAACAAAATTACAGAAACTTGTTTGTAATTAACTGTCGTGAAATTTACTTGGTTGGGACTGCGTGTTGCATAGTTCTATTGAACTGTGAATGACTCGCAATAGGCCCTGTTTATTTTGAACGTGCTATTTGATACATAATCTAGATTCACGATCTCTTTTGCCTAAATCGGACAGTATTTTGAGTTTGAGTGTCCCCAGAGAAATTCATGTGGAATTCAATGCAGCGTATTCACTTCGTTAACTTTTCAAGCATTTAGAATACTCTGACAGAATGTGTGAGAAAATATTTATACTATGTGCATTTCTACTATTGTGAAAGTTAATAATTACGTAAAATCGTCCGGAGTCTATAACAGGGCCCATAAGAATAAATAGAAAGTACCGTTTAAAATATTTGGTAGGGTAAATTCCGCACTGAAAAACAAGACATATTTTCTTTTTCAAGTCGTATTACTTTCTTTGTTGGAAAATTACTGATACGGTGAACTCAGCTGGGCCCCACGTACGTATACAGCAAGGTAGGCATTCAAACTCTACCAACGGACTAATAATGGTGCCTTATTTAAACCAGAAGTAAGCAACATAATAATTCAGCTTCTGCCCTGTCTGTGGATCGTAAATTATGTCACCAACTTTCTCTTTCTATTGTTGGAGACATTATGCGCTTCTGGATTTGGCTGTATTGTGCTCGGGTCTGTTTTTCAGAACAAGTCCCTTCCTGCTCAGAAAAGCAAGCACTAGATTCAATGTCGAAAAACGAAAAGCATTTTTAAAAGCTAAGTTTCATTGATTAATGAGTGTTTCCTAAGCGTAAAAATCGGATTATGGCATTAATTTCTCATGACGGAACTACAGTTTCATGGCCCTTTTTGTCAGAGAACGGAAGGACAGTGTACTTAGAAATAGTCTACGGCCTCTCTGAAAACGTGACTGTGGAAGAACTCGTTTTGACTTTCAACTCTCGACATCAGATAATACTTCCCTTCTTTTGAGCTTATACAGTTAAACTTCCCAGAAATTTAAAATATATTATATTTAAACCAGGCTTTACCACAAAATATCTCAGACTCCGTTAACATAGAATAAAAACGAAAGGAAAAATTCATAAAGCTAAAAATTAAATTTGGAACATGAATGTAACAGAGAATTAATTTTGTTTTATCAAGTATTGGTGTTCAAGAGTTTTTATCCATAATGTTTCCATGAATTTAAACGAGAATGAATATTAATATCACAAATAAGAAAAAAGTATTATGATTATGGGGAGAAGAAACCAAGTTGTTAATGAGAAAGAAGACAAGAACTATTCAGTAAAAGTGAAGCGAACATATGGATTCCTGACTTACGATTCGAATCATAAATATATCAATTAATATGTCGGTTATGTAATGTGTATTACTCTCATCCAGAACCACGTGCTCGTGTTGAAAGCAAATCTGATAATTTAATTCGCACATTGAATATCAAGTTATTTTGCTCTACGTTGCTGCATTATTTCCCAGATAAAATTCTGTAATAGCTGTAAAATGACAAACTCTGTTTTTCTCTTTTGTCTTAAGATTTGGCTCAGGGACCAAACGTAAACTTATTACAATCGCTGTCTTATTCTAGCGCCGCTCAATGAAGAAACATGTTCACTTGTTTTGTTTTCGAAGGTATTAATACAAATAAAGCACATTTCTCGACGTCCAGGACAATGAAAATAAAATCTCAATTTAAATTTAATGTAGTAAATTTATAACCTGATATATCATATTCAGGTTATTTTTATTCATCGCTTCGAAATCATAATATGTCGTCTTCTTTCCAAAACCAATGTTTTAGAGTTACAAAAGATAGCAATTTTTCCCAGTGACTTATATGGTAGAAAAATATTATTTCTTACCCTGAGGGAATAATGTGCATTACTACTATCTGATAAAAAAAATTGGGTATAGTAAAGGCGAACTCTGTTGAGTGTGATCGTCTGTTATGACGCCGTGTAGTGTTCTAAGTGGCGATTGACAATTTCGAGGAACGTGTTGTCTTCATCTTCAGACGATAACTCTGAGAGACGTGAACTTTGTTGTGAATGGAAGAAATTACAAACAAGGATTCATATTGAAGATTACTATCTTCAGGGCGATATGTCTCCCTGATAATGGAGGCAGCAATCACCTCTGAAACGTCGGTAAAGTTTTACCAGACTACACGGCACAATATCCCAGAAGAAAGGTGTCTTCATAGACGCCACTGTGAAACATAAAATCTTAACAATAATTCACACGCTTCTCCTAAGAAGCCTATTTCTATAGTCAGTGTAGTGGCAAGAAAATGGATATATTGAGACAGACATGTAGCTCGGATGAAAGTAAAAATTCGTTTTGAATTTTTGCCCCGTAGACAGAGAAAATAATTTTAGAGTATATCCCATTGTAATATGTGTCTTAGAGACATATTTTTAGGATTTGAATTGAATTGAAGTCACTCAGATAGTGTCCAATGGTATTTTGGGCGTTCAGGTTGTTAAACCTTGTGTTTTGATTAGGCTTATGTAGAACCTACGTAGGTTAAAACTCATTGTGATTTACATGCTTAACAAAAGAAAAACGAAATGCGAGTCTTACGTCAAGATAAAAGATAAGGTTGTCCCTCGTGGACTAAGCACTACATGTAGACATATGGGGGAGTAGTGGTATAAATCCACGCAATCTTATCCGCGGGGCATCAGTGGTTAACTTCAAGCCCCATCTTAGTTTTAATTAATTAACCGACATTTTAATTGTCCCCTTATCAGAACGAGGTCTCTTTGTATAATATTAGTAACGTCTGAGAAAGCAGAGTATATATAGAAACCAGAATTAGCACTGTGGTAGCTGAAACCAAATGTTGAACATCGTTATTATCAAAGCCTACTATTTGATAAGATACTGTGTCAGCTTCATCCACCTCCCATTCTCAGAACCTACCTTAATATTAACTTACCACATCCTTCTTGGTTTTCATAATAGGTATTTTCCCACCAGTATTTATGCATTACCCATCTCCAACATCCCAGTAGATGTACAACTCACAGCATTCTTGATGCCATTAACCTGACACCGCCAGGGGACCTATATCAACCACTAAGCTCCTCATTTTTTAACGTAAATTGTTCGCTTTCTTTACCTATCTTGGCTTTGAATATTTTTCTGAGCAGCTGAGATCTCTCGCAAGAGAAACATTTTGGAATTAACTCATGAGTCCATAAAAATAACAAAGTACAATTAGAATTGCAAAGTTCCATCCCAGCTCGTCGTTGCTTTGAATCAGTAGCTCGCTAGTACTTCGCCGAGAACATGTTGGTCGGCACAGTTGGAAATCATCCCTGTGCGGTCTAGAGGCTTACAGCTGATGGGGGAAGGGGAGGAAGGGGAAGCTAGTTAGTATGATACATTATAGTCGAGACATAATTTGACATTATATTCTTACTTTAAAATGTTGGCAATAAATTATTTACGAAGTATAGAAATGGGGAGAGAAGAATAAGTTGTAAATTTTATTTCGGAATTTATATACATTTACAAAGAAACGAGAAATCTTCCTATTTTGACACTTTTGAAAGTGTGCCCATACATTTCAAACTAGTATTCGATTGGTCTGCTGTCCATGCACTGATAGTATATAGCTGTGATCCCAGGTGATTCTTCGGAGCCACCAGACAGGCCTTGACCCACTTCTACTTCCCCCTCGTGCCTGCTTCTCTGAGAACTCTCGCCTTTTCTTTTACAGGGATCAGCTCTATTCGTTTTACACACAAGCAAAAAGAAGACGTTCACTGTCCATTAATCACAAAGACCACAGTCATAAATGTGTTAGTACTTGCTTCTTGGAGTTAGGAAAAGATTTGAATGAGATAGAAGATTTCGTGTACATTTATGGTCGGGTCTTAAAGGTAAAATAATATCACTAAGCAAGATATTCTATAAGCTAATTCAAATAGAGTTTATCGTTCAATTTCAGTACCTAAGGCAGACGGAAAGGATGAATTATTTAAATTTGACAGTTCAGCACCGGTAAAATAACTGTAATTGACCACCGATGATAAAATTCGATAGTTCAGCACCCGTAATACAAGTCAATAGCTCACAACAGAAATACAACTTTATAGGTCAGCATCGTAATGAAACTCGAAATGTCGCTAACAGCCAGAAATTACATCTTCTCGACCCTACCCAGAGCCTGTCCAAACCCTGATAATTCCCTGTACTTGGCACTTTATTGTTTTTGCAAATGTTCGATTATAGATGCTGCTTACATAGGAGAACAGACAGATTGGATTTGTTGAAATCAAAAAATCAAAAGCAACTATAATTTTAAATTGTATTCTGCAGTTCTAGAGACGCTCAGAAAACGATAAGGATCAGCAGATCGCAATTCAACAATACTTTTTTTTAAATTAAAGACGTAAGATGTATAAAAATGACCCCAGCTTTATAAATAAATCACACGCTGTAAGTATTTTTAATGCACATTTTATTGTAGAATATTGGCATATTTAAATTAGCCTTATTTATGAAATGTTAGTCTTGTACAAAAATTAATACTTGTAGACCAAACTTTTTCTGTCACTTACAGACCTTCGTAACAGCTGTTTTAATCTCTTCGAAATCTTTCAGAACGGAGATGCGAAGATGAAAGGCAATTTAAGATCCTTGTTGAAATATCAGCGAAGAGCAATAACGGTGCAGCCGATATTATAAAAGATGAAAGGGCGAAAAGAGAGTTTTATTCTCCGAGTTACTCCCTTTATAACAACATTTAAGAGGTCTTGTATGTCAGAAACTGGTCTTTGATGTCTCAGGGGGTGAACGTTTTCAGTAAATACTACGACATAAAGCAGGGAACTTTCGAATTCAATGGTTCATCCGAGTACCGCTACATGTACGTCCCTCGCAGTGCCACAAAGTAGCATTGCAATTTCTCAAGGGTTGAAAAAAGGGAATGCATGTATTTGTTGTTTGCGGTAAATGCTTTCAACGGGGCTAACCTCTCCCTCTGCAGATTGTTGTCCCGAATAACGGCGATCACCATATTTATGAAGGGTTAAGGAAATAAAGCTTGTTGTAAAATATGAAAGACTTCAGTTGGAGAAAAATATGCTTAAAGGTAATATATACAACTCGAAAATATTTCACTGCTGCACCACAGAATGCGACGGATTTTTGTACACCGAAATTCAGACTACATTAAAATCACTGTCACATTAACATACTTTATTTGATAAATGTAGTTTTAAATTTCACAAATCTTGGGATTCGCTAACAGAATTTGATTCTTTATTAAATAAACCAAGGACGTATAATTATACTGAAGAACGGACAGTCAATAAGTATTGCAGCATTCCAAGAAATTAACCAAACACTCCCATGAATCCTGTATAATATACTTAAAGGTTTACCGTTAACAAAGATTTATAAGGATACTATTTCCTTCGTTATTTCTCCAATTTATTACACAGTTTTATACAAAACGTGATAGGATTTGAATTTCTTACGGTTGTAAGTACGAAGATGGCTATCTTATGGGTTGAAGCGCTGTGTAATATGGTAGATGTTACCAACGTTTCGGAGGTCTTTGTTGCCTCCATCATCAGGTACAGATGATGATGATTATAATGCAAATATTATTTATATTTGTATACATTCTTAATCAATTTAAGCTTCATATTCTTTTCTGATTTATGTTTCTTCCTTATTTAAAATTAAATCGTATTAAATTATAAGCTTGAACAATAATCGTTTCATACCTCCGACTGATGCTGCTTATCCACATGGCCCGTATCGAAATAACCACTTAAAGAAGTTTTACTTAGTTTTTTAAAATTTTGTCAAATATATATTTATTGAGTTCCAATAATTTGCGTCTTATACGTGATAAGGAATTTGCATTTTCTATTAGCAGCATAAGTGATTTTACTCAAAATAAGTATTTTAAATTGGTTTACAGAGTTTCAGTTAAATTTTATAATTCGTATTATGAAAAGTTACAAAACATTACCCAAAAATTATCAAACCCCTAAAAACAGGAAGTTGACTACATCATTAATTTCGCTCTCACACACTAATATTATCGCACAGTTTAACATTTGCATACGCAATTCCTGATGACGTCATATTGTTTGACACACCTACAAACCAAAATGTAAACCTACGCAACACACGTGTCGCAGATTATGCCTCGTTATAGTAAACGATCATGGCTTAAAAGAACTTCATATTCAAGTTCATTTGTTTCTATTTATATAGCAATTTAAAGTTTCTTGTTGAGCAAAAGAGTAAATTCTGCCTTTTACTGTTGCTAAATGTTAAACACACTTGTAGAACAATACATATATCTCATCAGCATTTTCGCTTATACAGTGTTGCCAAATTACAGACGCACTTTGCAACCAGACACCTGACTATAGAAGTGTGTGTCCGTTACCCAATTTCTTTCATATACAAGACATGAAGATTATGTAATATTAACTGCTTATCTTTCGGAATATTCCATTCAGGACTTCATAAAGTTCTTGAAGCTGTTATATTATTTTTGTCTGTATCCTCCTAGTTCAAGTGTATACTCGCTTTGCGTAATATGCGATTTATCTGCAACCCCCTCCCCCCGCGTTCTATCTTGCTAATCGTCATCCAACATGGGCATTGGCAAAGCTGTTCGATGTCAGCATAGTCATTCGCTGTCCTTGACACCAATTACTACTCCTGACTTCTTACTTTGTTGTCGATTGTGAAAATAAAAATTAAGTAATTGTCTGGACTTGAGAGATGCTACTCTATCAGTCCTTGTATTTTCGGTAAAATGATAGAAGATGGCTCTTTCGAAATGAATGTTGGATATCAAGATTTTTAGCAAACCAAAATACAAATATGCAAAAAATTTTGAAACAGTTGTGTAGTCTGGTGGGGTGCCTGATGATAGAAGCAGTAACTTCTCCGAAACGTCGATAAATATCTACCAGAATTAAGAGTAAAACATCTCAGAAGACAGGCATCTTAATACCGTGAGAATTTCAGCTCTCACGGAGGAAGGACAAACTTATAATGTCTATAATGAAAACAAACTATTTATATTATCCATCAATATCCAAGTGTGACATGATGTTTCTATGCCACTTGTCCAAAAAAATAATCCATATATGTATATGATCCATAATAGCTTAAGTCAGTAAAGTGGCTGGCTACTCTATGGAAGTCTGGTGATCCATTCCCGGGCAATGTAGCGGTTTCTTCTTTGCCAGTCACTTCGTGCAGACCGGGTCCGGCGTCCACACAGCCTTGTATCTAAGTCAGGGGTTCTCAGCCTTTTTCGCTGGCGTACCACTAATTCTAATTTAACAAATTAAATATACCACTAACCAAATGCGTTTAAGGAAAACTTATTTATGTCAATATTATCTTATGATTTTCTTAATTAGTTCGCGTACCACTCCTCATTGACTCGAGTACCACCAGCGGTACGCGTGCCATAGGTTGAGAAACACTGATATGATGGACAAGGAGGGGGGGTGTCTTTACTTTTGATAAATGCTCTTC
>NW_019059680.1:2420381-2441179 GCF_000696155.1 Zootermopsis nevadensis
ATGGCATTGCAACTAAAAGACCAACGTCGATGTTTTTCTCTGTATTTCGTTAAATATGTGCCATTAAACGATTTGTCAGCGTTAATGATATATACAGGGCTAGTTAAATGATGTTCCCGATTTGAAAGACTTGTTACTCACGTTTAATGAAATTCAGATGCACAAAATTGGTACCGATGGAAAGAGAAACTCTCCAAGTTTTGTTTCAGTACATCACAGGTGTTCAATGTGAGCCCCCTTGGTAACTCGGCACACATCCAGCCTGTGGTCGAGTTCCTCCCAGACACGTTGCAGCATATCATGATCGATTGCTGCAATGGCTGCTGTGATACGCGTTCGCAGATCAAGCCCCTTTTCTTAAATTCGGAATACCACTTACGAATTGTGTGCCCACTGGGTGGATCTGCCACAAACTTGGTTCGGAAATGCCGTTGCACACTAATAACAGATCGGTGAACGTAGAAATCCAGGACACAAAAAGCTCCCCTGTCTTTGATGGCAGCCATTTTCTCTCATATCGCCCCTGGCGGCAAACAGTGTAACTACGCGGCCGCGAAGTATACCAACATAAACTCGGCGGGTTTCTCTTTCCATCGGTACCAATTTTGTGCATCTGAATTTCATTAAACGTGAGTAACATGTGTTTCAAATCGGGAACATCATTTAGACTAGCCCTGTATATTTCGCATGAAATTAACGTTTTGGTGTAGAGAATTGTATTATAGAAATGTTATGAACTTTGATTTGAGCTTAAAATTTTTTGTAGACCGCTATTCAGTGAATATACATTTTTGTAGACCTCAAAATATGCTAATTTTCACGCTTGAAATCCGTTTGGCATTTCTATGTGTGAAACGTTGGAGCAGACAGACATAACCTGCCCATTCAGTGTTTATCTTGTGTATTTTGTGGAACGCATGCATAGTACATAATATTTGAAGATTTTTTCGCAGGTCCCGAATGCATAATTTATTATTATTTTCCATTCTATTTGTCTTTCAAAAATTATCATGTATAGAGTAAGTCGGCCAACCTTTTCGTAACGACGAGCAATCACTGGTTATAAGGTGAAGCATCTGGTTCAAATCCGATCCGGAAATGTTTTTTACTTACATACTCATACCTATCACCTTTCCAGCTTTGCCTTCGTAATAACTTCTCACGCCATGTCATATGACTGTGTCAGAATACAATGTATCGATGTTGGAGGAAATAATCAAGCTACGGGTCACAGA
This sequence comes from Zootermopsis nevadensis, assembly GCF_000696155.1. The sequence continues at coordinate 2,421,617 of NW_019059680.1, forward strand.
AGAAACCCGGAAATGACATAATTTTAAACAAACATAAAAAAAATGTAATCAAATCTGGGTTACACAAGAGAAAATTGAGGTCCTGACAGTGGCGAGTACGAAGATGGCTGTCTTCTGTGTTCTTGCGCCGTGTAGTCTGGTAAATGTTTATCGACGTTTTAGAGGTTCATGCTTCCTCCATCGTCAGACACCGCACTGGACTACACTGTACAATAATCCAGAAGACAGCAATATTTTTTCTTCCTTATTTACTGGTTGTGTTTCCAGAATAATATCTGTAATCGTCCTGATGATGGAGGCAGAAACCACCTCAGAAACATCGGTAAACAATCAGACTACACGGCACTACAACCCACAAGACAGCCATGTTCATAGATCGTTGTCATTGAAACAAATCTGAACGGTACCGGTGTGTTTTAAGGAACTATACTTGATTCGTTGAAAGAGGCTGAGAAAAACCACGAAACATATCAGATTGACCGACATTCTGACTGAGATTCCAGCCCGAGACCTGGAGTATGAAAAATCTGCTAACCGCTGATGTAAGTGGGGACAAGACACAGAGGTTATGTGCTACCACCGTTTGGTCGAGTATAGTATCAGCACTTTAAATGTTCGAAGTCATATATCAGCAGCAGTAGCTCATGTGGGTCGCGAATCCAGACTATTGGGTCAGGGGTAGGGCAAGTGTTCACTAAGGGAACCTGTATCATGGTCAATATAACATTACGCAATTCATTCTGGCAGGGCTCGGTGTTTTGATGGGACAACCTCTGAGGCCCCATTCACATACACACGTAGGCGGTGGCGTAGTCGAGTAACAAATGATTTCGTGTCAAGTTTAATCGGCGGTATATTATATACAATTTGTTATAAGAATGTGACACATGAATTGAAAGACGATTTAAATTTATTTTATTTTTAATTTCATCTAATTTCTGGTAGTGTTATTCCTCCGCACAAGATGAAATTCTTTATTGTACTGCCTCAGCCATTTTTTATTAGACAGTCTCACTTTTCTCGAACAAGAGCCAAAATGCAGAAAAACCGCTGTAACTCTCTTTTGACTCCAAGAGAGCAACATGTAAAGACCAGTTTGACATTAGGTAACTTCTTCATATTATCTATCGTATTCATAAAGTACACCGTACTGTAAATTCGTATTAGAACACAGAATTTCGCCGCCATGTTCATGTTTTTAGCTAATTAATGGCACATAAAAATATTTCTTGTAAACTTCATTTGTGTTTTCATATAACATTATACTTATGCATATGTTATTTACACATATGATTATGATATTTCCTTTTACCTATAAATATGAAAATTACACAAAAATATCAACATCGTAGTAGAATAAATTTGTATTCACCAAAGTAAAATAGTATTAAATCGTTGAGAGCGAGTTGAACATTTATGCATTGATTAGTTAATAAATAGATGGATAAATGACATCATGAACGAATGAAAATACGTAAGTGCATCACGGATGAACAAACTACTTAAATAATTGAGAAATGGGTTAACAGATGCCTTAAAATAGCGAATTGTTGAACTGAAACGACTCAAACGCTTCTACCGTCTTAATGTGAAACGGGCTTGATCCTTTGTCTGTCTCCGGTATGTTTGTCTGTCTGTTGACCAGCTATGAAAGCGACACGATACGCCGACCTTGCCTGCAACGGAGCAAGCAGCTCAGTAGCGCTTTGGTGGGAAGAAATGTAACTATGACTGATAACTGCTGCCAGCATTATTATTCTGTGCAAACATTTGAGTATTGCGTTTATTGCAACTTGCCTTTTTGTTTTGTTTAAAATATTTTTGGGTCGCGACTTTTTGGCGACTACATAGTCATTATAAAAGTAGAGTTTACTTTAGAAAAATCCAAAGTAAAGTTACTTCGTACTGACGAAAGAAATTATTGTTGTTGAGACTGATATATTTATTAAAAATGAAGTACAATTGACTCATGGAAATCTGTTATTAGCTCACTGTATTCATTTCTGAAGAAGACATGTTCTGATGAGAGGTATCGAACTTATACCGTGAAAGATGTTTGACGTGTTTTCGGATGGTTTATAGTGTCGACAATAATAATTTTTAATAAAATTTAGATAAAACCACCACATGGAGATCATCATTGACTAATTATAAAAAATCTTTCTTGGTTCAAAAGTTTTCTTTGTATTCTATTTACAGTACGTACTTAACTGATGTCTCCAGACATACAAGGAGCACTTTAAAAGCAAAAAATCGTCAGGGTCAGCTAAATAGATCTCTTATTTTAGAATAAATAAGCCTATATTCTAACATCTATTAGATTCTGTAAAATATTACCTAATATCCTGCTTCATATTCAGGAGGTCCTGGATTTCATCTCGGTCCAGAGACATATTATCAGACTGAGATGTTCCTTGATTTTTCTCATTCCCTCCAGGCACATGCTGATATTGTACCTTAAATTAGGCCACTACCACTTCCTTCCATTTCCTTTCCAGTTCGATCATCAATCAAACTACCATTCGACGCCATTTCGTCTGAGTTACTGACAGAGTCGTTAAATAACCTACAGATAAGATGAAATATCTATGTATGCATCACTCGTCGGGTAGCAAGGAGACAAGCCCGTAAAAACTCCTCACATTGTTTACAAATTGCTTTTAGTGCTGGTCTAGACTGATAAACTTAGTAGGCCACTGCCAAATTTTTTGAAGAGTTTTTCGTACGCGATAAATAAGTCATGAGTTGCATTTCAAACAGAGAGAAAAACTGTTACGGACGTGAGAAGCAGGAAGACAAGACAGACATTACGAATACATTTTCAAGAAAGAAGAAGCGAGACCTTGGCATAATTAAATAGGGGCCTGTGGTGTGTCTGCTGAATATCTGCACGCTGAGTCGAGGTTGTGAGGCGGTTATTAATTCTGGAACACTTGCCACGGGCAGGATTAAATACAAATCAAACGGCTTCAGGTACAAGATTGCTCAACTACACGGAGAAAAAAGCTACTTGAGAAGCTTACGAGGTGCGATCGGAAAGTTTCAAGACTGCGCGTATAAAAACCCGTACACTTATCTCAGGTATTAAATTCATCCATCACCCTCGAAGTAGTTCCCCTGGGAGTGAACACAACGATCCCAGCGCCGCTGCCAAGCCTGGAAGCATCCCTGGAAATCTTTCTTTCTCAGCCTGTCAAGCCCCATCTGCGATTCTGCCTGAATCTCTTCTATCGTCTCAAATCGCCTTCCCTTTAGCTGAATTTTCATCTTTGGGAAGAGGAAGAAGTCACACGGAGCTTAGAAAGGAAGCTGGGGTCGGTTCTTGCAAGATCTTTGAGCTCCTAACAAACGAGAAGTCGATTCTGCTTCTAGTCCTCTGACAGGATGCGTCGCATGTGGAGTTCTTCCTTTAGAATCAGCTGCCAGGTCCCATAGCCTATCCCAACAATGTCGCACAAATCGTTGATGGTACGACGTCGAGCTTCGTGAATGGCCTGCCGAATCTTCGTAACATTTTCGGGCGTTGTGCTCGAAGATGGTCGTCCAGAACGCTCGTCATCACCGACAGAGGTTCGGCCATTTTTAAAACGTGAATGCCACACAAAAGTTGGTGCACGACCCATTGCGGACTCCCCAAATGCTTGCTTTAGCATTTCATAGGTTTCCGTAGCCGTTTTGGCGAGTCTTTGGCAAAATTTGATGCACACGCCATTCCGAAATCGCAGGAGGGTCGGTGTAATGCACTACTAGGTGGTGAAGAAATGTCCCATCTTTCACAGAACTCGAAGGCTCATCACTGAACCTTGTTCTGAGCCAGCTGAATCTAGCCCACTCCTTCACCATGTTTCGTTATGGTCCATTTAATAGTATTCTCCCATCTACGTCTAGGTCTCTCAAGTGATCTCTTCTGTTCGGATTTTTTCCGACTATAACTCTGCATTTGTCGTCTCCCTCTTGTGTGCTACTCATTCTGCCCAACTTTTTATCCAAGATTTTATCTTCCTAATGCTATTCGGGGAAGAGTACTTATGCAATTGGCCTAATTGCCTTTAAGTTTGGTATTTGTGATAAAAATCTGGGTGTAACTTCTTCTGTGCTTTTTTAATCCAGCCTCCCCTGCTGGTTCAGTTAATAGTGCAGGCTTCTCTGATTCTTTCCGTCCGTATGATGTGCGGTTTGGCCCTTTGCAGTACCAGTACCATTACCCAACAGGACAGACGAAGAAATTTGTAATTGTGTACTCCGCTGTCTTAATATATTTTTCATACGCGTTTTCTTTCTAATTTAGATTCCCCACATATTTTTATTTTTGGTATATAGCCTAAGTCAATGTATTCGTTTCTTTTGTCTCGTCCGTCTTTCAACGCAACATTTAAGACACTCGTGACAAAATAAAACTTTATTATTTTACTTGTATTTTGTTAAATATATATCAGTAGTTCTTAACCTTTCTTGTGACTTCCTCAAAATTACCTCGTAACTTTTGATTAAATAGAATATAGACTAACTAAATTATATACATAAAATGTGGTTTTTCACAATGTTTTTTCCCTAATGTAGAGGTAAATATGTGATGAAATAAGTTTAAAGTTAACAGAAATACGGCATAAATATAAAACATCACAATCGACTCTACTCTCGAATTCCTTACACACAGTTTGCGGACTGTTAGAGGTCATATTTAAAATATTACAACTGCAAGCTGTAGGCCTATGCCTTATAAGATTCATGTTTTATGCCTTGTGTAAATTTGTTACGCTACAAATTATTTTGAGAACATTAATAAATGTATTTAGTTTGAGGTTCATGTGATGCACAGCACATATTTGACCAACAAGAACTAACCCTTCGCAATTACAAATGTAAAGTAAATCTGCTCAGTAACTTATAATTTGAAACATGCGGATTGAGGAGAGAGCACAATTTCTCAATTCTTGAAACAATTACATCCCGTAAATTTATAGGAAAACATCGACCGACAGACAGACATAGTAGGTGTTCTTTGCTTCTTAAAGAACACTTAAAAATTTATTTAAATGGCAGTCAGAAAATTAAGAATTCTGACAGTAAATGTTTAGTAATTTTTAGTAAGTTAATTACACGTGTAGCTATCACAATATCACATTTTGGGAACAGACAAGTATATTTTTCGGTATCCTTTCACACACACATTTCTGTCTCTCCCAGATATTTTCTCATGGAATATTTTGGAATTTTCCTTAATCGAATTTTGTATGAAAGGTGCATTTTCCTCACTGAAATTTTCATTTGATTTTACTTAGTTTATTTTCAGTCAAATACTATAAATATAACTTGAAATAGGCTAAGACCACACCCTTACAAACTCATTATTAACCATCCTTGCTTTCTTAAAAACTTTTAGTAGGACAGACTTGTTAAAGTAATAAATGTTCCACACATTTTGCTTCCGGGACTTAACTGATTAAACTATGTTTGTCGATTGTTAGATTTACAACGTTTTTCTCACACGCCTCGAATAAGATGGGAAGGTGATCATGAACACAGGTTTAAACGTTTACCTCTGCTGCACTAACCTGCTCACAGTGTGTAGAATATTTCCTGGGAGTTATATGACATCGGCTGTTTACTATTTATTATTGACATTACCTTATTGACCCGTAAGCTGTATCTATATTTAAAATGTAAAAAGGAAAAATTAAGAAAAAGTGTCATATATTTAGAAAGGCCAATTACAGTTGACTATGTGTTGTACGTACTTTTAAAAGAAGAAAAATAAATAAACAGGACAAAGCTCAATTTCTATAACAGCTGTAGCCTGTTTTGACCAATACATAAATAAAATTTCTAAACCGCACACCAATAAACCTTTTGAATATATTGTTGGGGTCGGCGCAAAGAAATTCCATCAGGGTACTTCACCTTTCTATTTGATTTTTTAAAGAGGAAATGTTTGACAGTGGCGGCTCGTTGCTAAAACTGAGTACCAATTAATGTATTCTTTTAACTATGCCCTTGCATCAATGAACTTTGTATGTACACTAACTAACTAACTAACTAACTAGATGACTTACCGAACCCGAAGGCTCATCACCGAATTAACCAAAGCCCTCCACCGGACCCTGTCCTGGGCCAACAAAATCCAATCTTCTTCAACTCCTATCTCCCATAGATCCCGCCTGAGATTATCTTCCCATCTACGTCTAGGTCTCCCCAGCGGCCTCTTCCCCTCAGAATTCCCAACCAGTACCCGGTGCACACCTCTTGTCCCATCCATGCACGCTACATGCCCAGACCATCTCATTCTTCTCGACTTAATCACCCTGACAATATTGGGGGAGGAGTACAGATTTTTAAGCTCATCATTATGCAGTTTTCTCCACGCCCCATCGTCTTCCCTCTTAGGCCTAAATATCCTCCTCGACATCCTGTTCTCAAACACCTGCAATCTGTGTTCCTCCCTCTGAGTGAGTGACCATGTTTCACACCCATACAAAACAACACAGAAAATTATATTTATAAAGTTTCTATTATTAATCGAGTAAGCTGGTAACTCGATCCCTGGCCTTTTGTTTCATATGACCTGTAAACTAGAAAGGCCACGTCCATTTTAAATTCGTGAAAGTAACATGGGTGCCACGCTCTAATCTACTACGTCCTTCATTTTCATCAATTACACGAGCCTGTTCGTTTTAACCATTTAAATATAAGATGTAATACATATTGTCACTTTAAGTCTACGATTGTGTTAGCCGTCCTGTCTCTCCCCTTTCAACTTTTGAACCAGATGACCAATTTTCACGAAACGTGCTATTGTTTTCAAATGATCTATGATAGCAGGTTTTCGAAAAAACATAAATCTTCTGTTGAGGTAATCCTGTTAACGTAGAACAATATGGCAGGAGTAAGAAAATTTTCTTCGCTGTTAGTTTTACAGCAATAACTGATAAACCACTGCGGCTAAGCAAGTAAAATTTGATATGAATATAGGTCATAAACGTACGTATAAATTGTGCATGTAGTATTATTTGATGTTGACAATGACAAACATGGCGAAGGTGCGAAATTTCAAGGTTATATTGTATAAATTTGATGCAGAGTGAATTTTTACGTAATTCTTCCCGAAAATGTAACAGAGAAATTTTAACTAGAAATCTATTTAATAAAGAAGAAGGCTTTAAGATAACGAATCTTTGTCCAGAAGACGAAGTCGTATGGAAATCCAATATTATAGAATCCCCTGCTCCCCCAACAACCTTATCATAATATTAAGATGTTTTAATATTACTAATAATATTTCGCTGTTGTTTTGTAAAACATTTCTTTTGTATTCTTCCAATTTTCCTGGTCTGGCGATACATTACTAGCCTGACCGGAGTATTCGTCACTGATTACGAGTCTATAAGTGCTAGACTTGAGGGTCGCAATCCGAAGACAGTAGTTGCTGAAATATTATGAATTTTCCTTAGCCTTATCACCTGATGATGTTATCAAGACCGAAACTTGCTGATAAAATTAAATATGTCAGAATAAATATACTTTTTGTCTATCCAAGGAGCCCTGCCAAATGTTTTTTTATTATTTCAGGATTTTTGGAAGTTCTTAAATACAATTTTACTGAGCTCATTGGTGTTGATATCGTCTAGGTGCCTTTTTTAAAAGAAAAATCTTCCAAATTTTTAACTAATTTATATTCCATGATAAATACTAGCTTTACATATCCACAACTAAATAAGCTGTTATAAGTATCCACAGAATAGAAACAGCACGCTGAAACAAAAGACTGTTCGCACGCTCATGGCCTACTGCGCAGCGCATATGTAGGCCAAATTTATAGAACGTATCAAAACTGATCTTTACGTGTTAGCGCTCTACAAACAGCGTAATTTCGCAATTTTCGACATGTCTGATTGCAAAGGTTATGTTTTTCTGGACGTCAGTTTTTAAATGATGGTTATAAAATCCCCCTCCCCCCAACTCGATAAATTCTTTTGTTCGCTTACAAACTGTTTTACGTTACAGAATTGTAAGCAGTATATAATTTATTTTTTATTTTTTATAAATGTTTGTAGAAAAACGCTTGTTGTTCAGCATAAAATGAAGAACGACTAGCTGTCATGCTTTTTTTTGCCAAGACGTAAACACGAAATGCAAAAGGTGTCTAAAAGCAGGCACGGAATCTCCAAGGACTCTTCTTACCACCTGCACAGAATTAGCAAAATAACACGCAACGTCTTGAATCTTAAGGACTTGTGGCGTTTTATACGAGGCTAGAAGACAATTACGAGGCTAGAAGACAAAAGGAGCAGAACGTTTTAGAGAGCACGGATGCTCTCTTAAAGAGAGAGTCCCTTTACACCTGTCCTATATTTTCCGATCAAATGAAGAGCCTCCTCTGGTCTAAGGTCTTTGAACCAAGTTGAAGTCCGCCCCAAAATGCCTTTTTATGTGAGTCGAACTCTTACCGGTAGTTATTTGCACTGTCATAAAACCAGCGAGTGTGGTTAAAAAAGGTTTAGACCACGAATAAAACTTTGGTTTTGTTCAAGTGGTTAGTAAAAAAGAAACTATATATTTTTAACAGAAAATGGGTTGTTTATGGGAGATAGCGGGAGAAAGGGATCTTAATTTATCTGTTCTTCTGCAGAGGGGTGGTCAAACCGTGGTTCAAGCGCCATTGAAAATTGAATTCAGCATAAATGAATACCATGAGTATTTTGAATGATTGTGTAACCGAACGTGGCGGTCGAATGGTTGGCACTTCTGCTTTGTATTACGAATGTAATGAGTTCCAACCTCGGCCAGACAACCGGATATCCTGACTGAGATTTCCTGGTGTTACTCACTGCCTCTGGCTAAATTCTCCTACTTTCTTCCATATCTTTTGAAGTTTGTCAGTCATTAATCATTCGATGCTATACACGTAGGCCTGAATTTAACTAAGCACCACGTCATGTAGTTATGTGGGGGAGGAAGTGGAGATATAGCTTCACGCAATCGTAACCTCGATTCTAGATGGGCGAGAGTGAAGCTAACTCCGCTTTACCCCTGTGGAAAGAACCCGGTCTGACTTTATAAGAGCCTGTGTGGGCTCTAGAGCGTCTCTCGACGGTGTCGCTAAGATAAAAATCCTGTCCTGCCGATAATTGAACCGCGATAGCGGTTAGTATTCCTGCTACGAAGTCTGGAGGTGTCGGGTTTGCATCTCTGTTTTGATCCAGGCTATCCTAATTGTAGTCCTTTCTAGTTTTACCCAGTTCGTCCACTCAACTGATGAGATAATATTTTATAATACATTGCCACCGATTCCTTTGAAATCCTTCTCAGATCATCATCTAGTGTTTCTTTCCAGTATAAGCTGAGAATTATAATAGGAACTGATGTTTCTACAACAAAACTTTTAGGGGTAATAACTATTTAATTTTCAGTGAAAGCGTAACTTTCTCTCGTTTTCAAATTTCTGGAGCTAAATAGCCTCAATTTCACACTGTACATTGGACATCAGAAATCTAGTAATGGTCCTACAAATGACAAACTGTATGATACAGTGTCCCTCAACAGAAATACCATAGAATTTATGAGCTCCTGCATGTTCGATACATCAGATTAAAGTAATCACTATATATCTGCAATCTTTCGTTCTACGTTTAATGTGCCGATATTTGCTTCCAAAGGACCACATTATACTCTGGTCGTACCAATCAAACGTCAAAACAGACATAAACTTGGGGAATGGAAATTTGGCTACCCCTGTTGTATCGGGGTTTGTTGCCTTTATTACCTACCACAAATTTCTGCACGGTTTCTCCAGATGTTTCCTTTCTTCCCATTGGTTCTTGAAGACATAAACTTGATGAAATAGCCGTGAATGTTTGGAAGCCACGAAGTACGGGCATCAGTAGAAGCGTGTGGCAGCGGTATAATAGGAATTGTACTTTGACCGCACTTTAAAATGCTTCACTCTTTTTGACAATGAGATATATGCGGATTGCCTGTCATGTATGTTGGACCCTAGCTAATTTGTGGGAAATGGAGGGAGGAGGTCAATGTTACAGGTCTATGCACTCTTCGAGGCATCGAATTCGTTTATATCAATGATTTATATTATGCTCAAAACATGCTGTGCCTAAAATAAATATTTAAAAACCATATTGAAAACTAAACATGTCAGTAAAGTATTGAATACAAAAAAATTGTTTTTAATTTGAGTTTGGATCTTGTAGAAAGGATAAATTTTGTTTTATTTGACAACTGGCGAAAGCACGTGTTCCTTTGTTAAAGCTGTAAAATAAAGGGATTGTTTGTTTATTATAACAATATGAGATCTAAGGTTTTGAGGTGCAGAAGATGTGGATGTTGATCTTCTGGTTTGCAACGCCATGTAGACGTGTAGGTAGATAACCAACTGATATCTGCTTACAATTCAACCTGGGTTCACAACTCGGAACACCAACATAAGAATTACGTATTATAAAAATTAAATGTGAGTATATATATAATGCTGTTGGCTAGCGTCCTGATGTCTTACGCATGTATTTTCCTCTTTATGAAAACACAAGTTACTTAAAGTGCCAGAGAACTATGGGATGTACTGAAATTATGAAGTCGCTTATTTATTGTAGCAACCGTGTTTAATACGTACTTTCGCAGATCACAGTGACGTCGTACAAGGTCGCTTCTGCGTTAAATGGTTCTCCATGTAACAAACCAGCGACGTACATAGTTCGTGTATAAATATACATTAAGTGGAACGAATAAAGAGCGATATAGTCTTTTGAAAGAATTTAGGTTGAGGGTTTTTGAGAACAGGCCGGTAAAGATATTATGAACCTAAAAGAGAGGAGGTAACAAGAGGACAGAGACAATTTCGTCATGAGAAATTTCATAATTCATATTCTTTATAAAGTATTATTACTACGAATGAATGAAGGAGGATGATAGTCGCAGGACATGTAGCATGAATGAGGATATCATAAATTTGTACAAGATTTTTGGAAGAAGGAAAACACTTGGGAAACTCACGGGTCTTGTTTCTAAAAAGGAATATTAAAATAATTTTAAAGAAATATGGTCATGAAATGTATTCATGTGGCTCGGGGTAGAATCCAGTAGTGACTTCTTGTAAACTCTGTAATGGGCCTTCGAGTCAAATCTCTTGACAAGATGAACAGGAATCAGCTTCTATGAAGAACTGTGCCCCACGGAGTTGGGAATACTGTCAGTTACTTCGACCCTCACATCATTATATCAGAAATCACGATACGGTCCCTCCTAGAGGGGAAGGCCAGCTTTCTCTCTTGGCACCTACTTGGTGTGTTCCATCGCAGATAGAAGAGACTACATCTTCAGGAAAAATGAGGAGACGAGGGATGAGAAAAAAAAGATGGCTAGGTCTAAATGTCATTGCCCTCTGAGGGTATAATGAGGGACTCTTTCTTCAAAAGCAGAGAGAAAGACCATACTCATTGTTGTTACATTACTGAAGAGAGGGGTGGCGGGAGGGAGTAAAGTAGGTCACAGGAGTAAGCACAGAATGGTATTGTTGTAGCTCCTTTTCTTCTGTGTTCTTTTTATAAATCTCTTTTATTAATAAACAGTTGGTACAGTGAGTACAATATTATTGTTGTGCTTATTGCTTTTACTCGTTTCCGTCTTGCAAAATTCTACTTCGATTAGATCAAAGACTCCACTTTCCTGCAAACAAATGCCGACTTGATTTACTTTGCGGCTGTGCAATTTAACAGTGGGAAAGAAGCTTAGAAGTTTACATAACCTCTCTGTTGTTATCATCTTCGCCATTCAGTTAAACCTTATGATAATTTTCATGAAACAGTCTGTATTGCAGTTGTCGATTAAATTGCATGGGACAATTTCTCTTCGAATTATTGCCAGTGTTTCACCATTTGCTTCTCCTATCTTCATATAAATATTTATCATTTTTAAATAACTAAGGAGTTGACTACTTATTCAGTGTGTAGTAAATAGAAGATAAATGTGAGAAACATGAATAAGGTTTTTGTTCGACTTCAGTTCTAAACTTTGTTGTGACGCATAGTGATTTCGCGTTCAATGCTACAAATATATATTTCGTACATGTAATTAACATAAACGTTACTGTTCTCAAATCGTTGGAAAGGCCATGTATTAAACTCCTTGTTAATTCCGTACACTACAGTAGCGGATTTTTCAATATGCCGATTTCTGAAAAAAAAAAATAGAACGAAAATTAGGAGCCAATTTGTTCGTCTTTCCCGATTTTATAGACTGCTTCTTGAACAAGGAAAATTCTCACAGAGCATAAATTGAAAACAACTTCTGTAGCCTCTTACAAGCAAATTCTCGATGTTCGTAATATTTATTTGTCATGCAACAAATGAAAGCGATAAGAAATCGATAACATCATGAATCATGCTACGTCATTGCTCATCATGGCAGGCAGCGAAGAAAATTACTGCTGGGGAAACTGAGGAAATTTACCAGTTTTTAAAAAGAGTTATGTCTTTAAATGTATTTGCATGAATGAAGGACTTTAGATCAAAATAGTCGTCTAATCACTTTAATATTCTAAATCAGTATTTCTGAATCAGTCCGCGGCGGACAAACTAAGTATAAAATTCCGAATTTGTTCTTATTTAGGACTATAGTGACAAATTTAGATTGTTGCTTTGATGCTTATTCTGAAGCCTAGACATCCTATTTACTTCTAAAGCACAAAAATATTGGTCTGAGGATAGCCATTAGCACCGTGTTCCTCCTCACTGAAACGCAACATACTGATCGGCCACTGAAGGAATATAGTCGTACGTGTTGAAATGCCTGCTGTTTGTTATTCTATATTCTAATGCAGTTAATGGAATGAAATTCAATCAAGCAGCTGTGATATTATTGCAAGGCTGCCCGTGCTAAGAATCCTTACAATAACAGTGACTTGTTAATTTCCAACCTTGAAACAAACGCAAATATTAGAAAATGTGCAATATATTCGTAGGATTGCAGGTTCTCACAATATAGAGCATAAATATGGCTGTCTTCCGGTGATCGCCCTGGTGATGGAGTCAGTAAGCACCTCTGAAACGTCGGTAAACATCTACCAGGCTATGTAGGATTTGAGGTTTTCACAGCGGTGAGTCTGAAGATTTCTGTCTTCTGGGTTGTTGCGCTGTGTAGTCTGGTCGATGTTAACCAACGTTTCAGAGGTCATACTGCGTCCGTTATCAGGGCGATGACGGAGGCAGTATGACCTCTGAAACGTTGGTTAACATCGACCAGACTACACAGCGCAAAAACCCAGAAGACTGAAATCTTCATACTCATCGCCCTGATGACGGAGGCAGTATGACCTCCGAAACGTTGGTTAACATCGACCATACTACACAGCGGAACAACCCAGAAGACAGAAATCTTCATCTACCAGGCTACACGGCACTGTTACAGAGAAGACAACTATTTCCTGCAATAACATTTTTTGTCAGCGTTGAAGATGGGTAGTTAATTCAAGTCGGGAAGTGTGAAGAGAAAAGAGCATATCGAGTGCGACCATTTTAACTCTGATAATGAAGGATAAGAAACTGCAAGTACATCAGATACCTTAAGAAATCACATCGTATCGTAGGAAGGATTTTTCTTCGTCGACAGGTAAAAAGAGAGAAACACCTATTCTGCTGGATCCTGTAGACCGAGCTATTCCCGATCTGTGGTCCTTCCTTCGTCTTCTGTGAATACAGATCGGGAATACCTCGGTCTAAAGGATCTAGCAAAATAGGTGTCTCCCTCTTTTTTACCCGTCTACGAGGGAGATTCAGCCGTAGAAAAGCAGTGATTTTTAAAAGTTCTTTTAGATGAATGAGACTTTATTGAAATACATACGATTGATAAATTAAAACAAAGGAAGTAGTTTTCTGATATGCTTGTTTTTTGCGATTTCCTTTCATTTTTTAGGCACAGTTGCGAAAGAATGTGTAAATCTGCCTACTCATACTGAAGAAAACCAAATTTTTAAGTTTATTTGATCATAACATAAATATAAGTGAGAAGTATTTAATATGGAAAAAGTTTGTCTGGCTGATACAAGAAGCGGGGAAAACCTATGGTTTTATTACAGTTCACCTGTCGCCACTATGTCATTAATCAAGATGATGTTGCTGTGAAGACTGCAAGTCAGGTAGTTGAAAATTGTGCACGAGCTACCATTTTTATAAAATTAGTGTAGACTAAGGTCGATGTGTTGTCCGAACTCTAAATTCATGACACATTAGACACGAGGTCGGAGATCCCTAGGCCTTTTGCGACAATTCATCTGTCTACAATTAATTTTAAGCTTTCGTTGAGAATACTAACTCAGTTGAACAAGACATTAATCAGCTGTTATGTTTGGTGACATTATCAGAGATGGACCGTAACATCATTCTCAGTTGAGAGAACATATTAAAATCAATCTTTTTTGAAGGTGGAATTGAAGATGAGGATTTGATTCAGGTGGTTCGATATTTTCCAGTGGCGGGTTCTTGTGTACACAATAATTAACATCCTGGTTTTATTAAAGGTGAATAATTTATTTACTGTCTGAGAAACTATAGACTATTAGTTTCTCAATAAGTGCTATGCTCCATGAAGATATAACAGTACAGTGCGTTCTGCATTCATCATATTTTGACTCAGGATGTTGTTTAAGAGTAACAAAGTAATAGGTTCTATAGAAGGAGGAAATTTCTTGACCATCTGCTCAACTGGCGTCTTTCAAGAAAGCCTATTCATCATGTAGTTGGTTTGACGTATTCAGTCAGTCAGCCAGCCAGATGCATAGGTAATCCGAACCTTTAAATATCCGTGAGATTTCTCTGCTGGGAGAGAAGCCGAAAGAAGTGTCCTATTCTCTCTTCATCTGAAGGTACCATACCTGCTGTAACCTACATTTGGGTTTATAATTGAGTTGGGTTAAAATAAGAAACAGTAAGTTAATACTTCGATGGCAAGAGGGAAAGTTGAACGTGTTGACTTCCCCCTTCCCCCCCGCTGTGAGGGGTCAGGGTAGCAAGCAATGCGTTCTGGCCGGTTTGTGTAATTCTCATGCCTATTTGTCAAGGTAATGAATGATACGTGGGGTCCGGAACTTGGACTTCGTGAGAGCTGTAAATCTGACACCGCACTACAGCGTCCTTCGAAAATCGAAAGCATAACAAATTTATAGGTGATTCCTCATTTTTAAAGTCTGCATTTTCCACGAGTTAAGTCGTGTATTTTCTTACCTGTCATTACGTTTGGTTAAAAGCTAATGTTGTGTTAGCCATTTTATTTGTCCTTTGACAGTCTTTGTTCTATGGTCTCTGTGGGCTTTTGTGAACACGGCAGCGAACCCTTAAGTTACATAACAAACGGGTAATTTCACTAACTTAGCAACTATTAGCTTCTCTGTTATAGAATTAGCTCTCTCTCCACAAGTATTTGGTGTTTTCAAGCCTGGTCCTAGGTCCTCTACTCATATACGTGATATCCTCTTAAGAATGTAAACAAATGCGCGTTATTCTAGATCCTGTCTTTCTGCTTATATTTGCGTGCCGTCTCCAATTTAAGTCGTGATAGCTCAGTCAGTATAATGACTTGAGTGGCAGGCTACACGACCAGGGTTAAATGCCCGGCAAGGCAGGCCATATTGTCTAGACCGGCCCTGAGGCCCACTTAATTTCCCATCCATTTGGCACGGGGTAAAGGAGCCGAAGCCTGAAGTGATTAGTTACCAATGTGAATGCCTGTAGCTTACCTCCACTCCTCTCACTATTCTGCGGTGTTTGGTTATACACTAAGGCAACTTTATCTCTTTTTAACTGATAATTTCTGCGCACTATTTGTTTATTGTATGTACTGAACAGTCCGCTATGTGTTTCTTAATTTTATAGACTTTCTCTTAAAGTTAATCCCAATAACAAATTACGACACGTAATTGCAGCTTATATTGTTCATTTCTTATTCCTTCTTAGAATTCGTGTTTAAATTCCAAGACATTCGTTCGGATTGGATGCTGCCTTCATAATATTTATCTTCTCAATTTAGTCTTGAAGTATTTATTTCCTCTGTGACATTTGAGGTTCTCTGAAAGTTGGCTGTCTTTTTCGGGTATAGCAGCCTGTAGTCTGATAGATATTGATTCTTTGCTCTGATTATGGAAGCAGTAAGCTCTTCTTAAACATCGGCCAATATCTACCAGATGACCATCTTCATTTTTTGCACAGTGTACGTGGCACTGAATTTGCTTTACATACTATTCTAAATATTATGTCGGGACAAAATGTTGAACAGAATTCTGAAGAGAAATAGTAGCAACGGTAACAAATGTGGGTCTGACTCATAAAATGGAGGAGAAAGTTCCGGTAATTTATCTTAACAATGGCGATAGAAAGTTCAGAGAAAACTGGAAAAGACCGTAATAATAAATGTTAAGGAATGATGTACGTTACAGGTAAGATGAGAAAAGCTTGGAAGGTGATTTTTCTACCGGAACTTGACAACTTAAAACATTCGGGCACACAAAAGGGCTCCCTTACCTGTACATCTTTTATCATCTTTTTGGGATCTACTTTTCTAAAAACTTAGGGTTAGAAACTTTCACGTGCCTAGTTACCTTTACCTTGAACGAAACCCTCATCCATCCTGACGCCTTTCTGTAAAATGCGCACTAAAGGAAATATAGTTCGTTGACCCTTGTTATTTTGGGTTATTTCTT
This sequence comes from Zootermopsis nevadensis, assembly GCF_000696155.1. The sequence continues at coordinate 2,438,313 of NW_019059680.1, forward strand.
TATATTTGGAGTTGTAGGTACTGTGCGAGAATGCCTACTGAGAGCAACTTCACCGATTGATGAGAAGGGGTAAAATAAAGCCAGAGTATGTAACGGATTCAGTGATGTAGTCAAAAACTTTTATGACCGACATTTCTATTTGTATGTACTAATCCAAAAAATAGATAGTTAATTTATTACAGTAGGCTGCATATTTTGTAACAAAGCATATAGAAATTGAAAGTCGTATAAGTAATTAACTGACCACCTGGTAGCAACACTGATGGAACATTAGTTCGTCAATGAACACGATCCTTACGTATTTGCATCTAAATCCCATCCAGGTGACTAATTTAACTAAGATCAATTTTCTCCAATCCCACCACATCGGTTTTCCATAAGACCACCTTTGAGGATGTTTCCTCTCAAAAATTTCGTTTGTGCTTCTTCTGTCATCAAAACGAGCTACACTCAGAGCTTAATATAGTTTCATAAACTGTATTATCACAATAAAACAAAGTGACACGTGCAAGCCCTCCGTAAATAATATTCTGAATTGTCCAATTAGGCTAGTTGGTACAAGGTGCGATCGGAAAGTTTCAAGACTGTGTCAATAGAGGGCGACCCGGATGTAGTACGAGCTTCTGCCGCTAGGGGGTGCGGCCTACATTCATAGTGAATCAGTGTTCCAGCCGGCATCATCGAATTAGCATTTGTTTCTTAGTTACGGGTGTTTTGGTAGTGCATTACACCGACCCTCCTGCGATTTCGGAATGACGTGTGCATCAAATTTTGCCAAAGACTCTCCAAAACGGCTACGGAAACCTATGAAATGCTAAAGCAAGCATTTGGGGAGTCCGCAATGGGTCGTGCACAAACTTTTGTGTGGCATTCACGTTTTAAAAATGGCCGAACCTCTGTCGATGATGACGAGCGTTCTGGACGACCATCTTCGAGCACAACGTCCGAAAATGTTACGAAGATTCGGCAGGCCATTCACGAAGATCGACGTCGTACCATCAACGACTTGTGCGACATTGTTGGGATAGGCTATGGGACCTGTCAGCTGATTCTAAAGGAAGAACTCCACATGCGACGCATCATGACAACGCGCCAGCGCACACCGCCCTCAAAGTTCGGCAGTTTTTGGCCTCAAACACCATGGCCGTCATCCCGCACCCTCCTTATTCGCCGGATTTAGCTCCGTGTGACTTCTTTCTCTTCCCAAAGATGAAAATTCAGCTAAAGGGAAGGAGATTTGAGACGAGAGAAGAGATTCAGGCAGAATCGCAGATGGTGCTTGACAGGCTGACAAAGAAAGATTTCCAGGGATGCTTCCAGGCTTGGCAGCGGCGCTGGGATCGTTGTGTTCACTCCCAGGGGAACTACTTCGAGGGTGATGGATGAATTTAATACCTGAGATAAGTGTACGGGTTTTTATACGCGCAGTCTGGAAACTTTCGATCGCACCTCGTACTACTAGGTCCAAATGAAGTTCGAATGCTTTGTTTCAGACACGTGTTTTCCATGTTCTGTCGGAGTTTCAGAGCACATTTCGTAAGGACACAAGCAAAGTACGTGTAACTACAACGTTGCTCATTCCCGAAAGCCAAAGTTACACATTAATTGTAGACACGAAAACCTAGGGACAAACATCAAAGCAAAACATGTATTGTTCCACAAGAGCCAATTATTAACGTTTCGGACAGTATGGATGATAATTACGTAGTACCAGAACTCAATAACGTGTTCTTCTGTTGATTTACTGGAGTTTCCAATGTTTCGGCAAGAAACAGACGTATAGCTTCGAATATGATGCAAAGTTATTGTGTTACTAAAGTCAATTTGGCAACTGATAGAAATACAATTAACTCGCCTTTTATGTTTATACAGCAGACAGCCATTACGATTAACAAAAAGCTCTTATAAGCAACCCTCAAGAGTGTGTTATGTATCGGTGCGTGTACGCATGTGGTAAAGGAACGTGCTGCTTAGTGTTCTTTTCTTCGGGTTGAGACAGCAAAATGTGTTTCTCGTGTTCCCTGTGAGTGCTGCCTGCGGAAGAGAGTATGTGACAGAATACTTGTACAAATTAATGTAATGCGGAGCTTCATAATTTGTATTTTTTAAAATAAAACTTTCTACGTAGATCTCTTGCACTTCGGCACCACTCAGTACCGACGTACACAGATTGGAGGATAACTAAGAAATAATTGTATTCTATTAAATAGACCATTTTTTCCATTTATGCTAAAATTGTCTCCGCCATTCCCACAGAAAAACACGACCTTAAAAGTGAACGTTAAATTGTTTGTCGTATGTTTTTGCTTTTCCTTTTTCATAAATCATTTTGTCACATTATAAAGCGGGCTTACCGGAAGATATTTTTTTAGTTACATTTAAATTTTAAGCTTTTACGATACGGAATATTTTTCCGAAATTATTTAGTAACAGTTACATGAAACATACAAATTGTATTTGCTCTACAGGGGCTTTTCTCTCTCTCTCTCTCTCCCCCCCCCTGCATATTTAACCTCATTGCCGTCGTATAAGTGCTCTTAAAATAAACGAATAAACTTAGAAATGTAAAACTAAATACTAGAAACTATCTTAACACAATAAGGAAACTTATTAGTTCAAAAATAATTAATTACATCGGGGACGGCAATCCACTGGCATGGACTGAGAAATCAACTAGCAGTGGTTGTTTGGATTATTTCTAAATAAATATCCATAGTGTGCAGTTCAACAGTTCAGTAAGTCATGTCCTTTGTGTAAAAGTGTACAGCATCAGATCCTTCATTGGGTCATCTAACCAAGATGGGCTAACGCCTGTCACCGTTTCTATACGTAACATAGCTTTCGGTGTAAATATCATAGGATTAATC
>NW_019059680.1:2452972-2488210 GCF_000696155.1 Zootermopsis nevadensis
TCATGGAAACTAACATATAATAAAAAGTTACAATTCTGTAAGTAGTGCTCAGTTTTACTAGTGTAGATCCACACCACCTACAATTTTAAAATTTTTGCCACACATATTATTCTTAAAGAACAAAGAAAGGATGTTATGCAAAATCTGTACATGTATATATGATCTATCTCAGAACTACATTTTACCAGCATGCATGCAGTTATCCATTAGTTATTCCAATTAGACTGGAAGTTAAATAGGCCTATAGATTTTTGGAGTTCATTTTCGTATTTTCAGGTTCTACAAACAGAAAATGATCTCAACAAAATATTAATATATTTTTAATAATTTCCTCGTACCCATCACATAAAATGATGGGGTCTTGCATTAGATGGCACTAGCATTGCTTCCACCTCATAAATTTGCATGACCATGCTGACACCGTACCGGAACGCGGAGCGATCGTTTGTTGCCTGTAATATTCAAGGCCCTAAAAAGATAGAAGACTGAAGAAATGCACATAATAAGGAGCTTTATATTTTGTACGGTGAACCAAATATTATTAGGATGATAAAGTCAATGAGAATGAGAGGGGCGAAGCACAAAGCAGACATAAGGGATATGAGAAATACACACAAAGTTTATAATATGAATTATTATGAATTTTTCCACATCCTGTTGTCATCTATCTTATGGATCCATGGAATGTAATAAAATATGAATGTTGGAAAACTTTAAACAAAGAAGTCATTCGGAAGACCTAGACGTAGATGGGAAGACTATATGAAAGCGGATGTTGAGGAAATCTGGTGGAAGAATGTGGATTGGATTAAATGCTTCATGACAAGAACCCTTTGGTTTCATAAAAACCAGGGAATTCTTTTACTAGCTGAGCTGTTTTCTTTTTCCCTCAAAAAGGTCTGTGCTCCATGCAGATAGGATGGTTGTTATAGTTTCTAGTTGAATTGAAAGACATTCAGACGGATGATCAGACATGTAGCTCGCTAATGGGGCTCCGAAGTAACTTTTTTTCTTACCAAAAAGTCAGACAAGTAATGAATGATGCGAATGTTTAAGGCTCAGATAAGCCAAACGGCATGAGACGTTTGTACTACGAAGTACTGAAGCTTGAATAAGAGATGGCAGTGTAATGTGTAAGCGCAGTCTGTAGGAAGCATTATCAATGGTAGTTTGTGGTACAGGTGGCGGATGTTGTCACTACTTTGGCTGTCACGAAATATCACTGTCAGAAATGTATATTTATATTAGGAAATAATACACATTTAATCGTTGAGAGATATTATTACCGTCTTATTTTAATCTTTAAATGTATTGTTTATTCAACTAAAACCAATCAAGAGTGGGATACTGCTGTCAGTAGTAGAATACTGTAAGAAATTGGCTATTGTCTAAAACCCCGACACACCTCTAAACTGCAATGCGGATATCTAGCAGTAATCGTTGCTTATAAGCTGTGGTACCACGACACACGTGTTGTTTGATTTTCAGGTGCCAATAACACCAGTGTAACCAAACATGGGATCATGTCAGACAGACAATCACAGTGTTACAATTTCGAATATTGAGAATGGAGAAAAATTGTGTTATTCAATGCCACTCATTAAGGGCCACGTTTTCACTAAAAATGGAAATAAATGCATTAATTGCCCAACAGGCCAAATCATGCTTCATCACTACAATGACAAAGGTGCACTAATTTCAACAACAGAATGGCCTGTTGTCAACTCTGAATTTAAGTGTTTGGTAAGCCTCCTCTTAGAAAGGAATTACCTAATCCTGGAATATTGTGGCATCCAATTGAAACTGAGTGTAGAATATCAGCCAAGAAGGACGATGCTTCGTGTAACACCTGTGTATATAATTTGTCTAGGGCATGATGGACTCTTCCAGGCTCCAACAGGCATAGATAATACAGTACCAAGTGCGTGTGAACGTATTGCCCTAGGAGCACGTCTCATTCAGTCACTTACTGCAGAGAAACTTTATGAAGCCAAAGTAGAACGAAAAGCCTTTCAGCTGGAGTATGACTTGAACCGATCAGGTCCTGAATGCATTGTTTTTCGTAGTCAACTACCAGTGAAAGAAGCTCGAGTAATGGATCCAAGAGAATTATGGGAACATTTTGGTCGTGAGCTGATGATGTCACCGCTTGGTAATAAGGACCGTAAATTTCTTGCTTTTCTCTCTTGTACACGTTACTGTCCATCAGAGAATGAAGAACCACCTAAGACCCATGAAGATATATTGTCTAGAATGGAAGCACATGTTGCCCTTGGAGGTGGAGGACTTGCAATATTTGGTTCTGCTTGTCTTCACACTTGGCCACGACATGTGGCTGAAATAATACCAAGATTCCTCAATGTTAACAAAGTTGACACCAGATATTTTATGGATGACAGTTGTTACAGGTACAATTTTTCAATTATTACAGTGCAGAATATGAAAGTTATGGAGCAGAATAATATGTTAATCTTAGATAAGTAATTACTTCACAGTCAAACAATGCCAGCATTGTTACATAGGAAAATCTTGTGGTTAAAAGAACAGAGCAGATTATGTTACAGGTTTACCCACCATGTCTCACTTGATGTAAAAAAGTGAAAAGTAAAGCAACTAGGTTTCAAGATAGTAAAGTAAATGAATGTGACCAAACGTTGTTAATGTCATAATAGGTCACAAATGTGACTTGCCAGCAGTAAAACAGAATTGTCAGTGCCTCAAATACAGGGATAATATCTTGCTACAAGGCAACAACTGCTTTATTCCATATAACCTCCCAATTCCAAATTTACAGTTATCCTATTTTATGTCACTGGACACCATAAATAACACCAAAAGTCAATTCATTGTCATAAAATAACTCAATAATCAACAGTCAAAGAACTGAATTAAATATGTGTAAATCACATGGTTTTTCATGGCAGAAAGATCCTTCATTGATTGTTCATTGATTGTAAGAGCTACAAAACTTATCATCTGCTTTATTTCTGCAGGGGAACTTATGGTGGATGTTTTGCTACAACCTTAGGTGCTGTCTGTCATGAACTGGGACACACATTTGATTTGGGTCATACTCCAGATGGCATCATGGGACGTGGCTTTGACAATGTGAATCTTGTATTCACTTTTCGAACCTGTGAAGATAATGAAAGCAATAGCCATGATGGAAATCAACCTGTTTCGGGTCCCATCTATAAAAAACTAGAACAGCATTCAACAATAGCCTTTACAAAGGTCCTTAATGTGTCGTACACTGTGTCATCACCTATTAAAAGGCTGCGAAACAAAGCTGAGGAAGATGTTGCTACATTGTCAAATGGCTCTGATAGAAATAATTCAGATATTGGTGACTTGTGTGAAGCAAACCAAAACAAGGTACAAATAATTAACAGAAGGAATGTGAAACATACAGGAAGACAAAACAGTCCTCAAATTCAAGCTATTGCAAAAGATTGTACACAGTGGTCTAAAAACTGTGCAGCATTCTTAAGTTTTCATAGGTAAGTACTTTGGTTTGGTTAATGATCAACCCACTGCTAATAGTGATCCTGACTCGTGTGTAGAATGAAAGGGCAGAGACTTAACCCAGAGACTTCCCTCTATGATGATTAGCCATTTAAAAACAGTCCCCAGGCCTAACTCATGCACCTTTTGAAAAGAGTTATTATTTGCACATGCCAACTGGAATATTATTCCAAATGGCATTAAATTAAATATGACAAGAATTCTCATGTGTACATAAAATTTACTATTTTAAGACCTACTTTACATTTCACTCATTTTCTCTTAAAACATTTTCCCAGAAGTGACAGAAAAATAATAATGTATGATCTGCTGAAATAATAAATTATTTGAATGAATAAGTGTCACCAATGGATAAGAGGAATATGATTAGAGAATTTGTCTTGCTTTGTCACTTCCCATTGTGTTCAGTCAAATAGAAGGCTGTATTTAGAATTTGTACTCCCAGTACCAAAATTGACATGATAAGAGCATTCAGGCAGGGAATTTGTTGACTGAGTATACTGTTGGTATCTAAAGAAGGATTCCTTTGTATGTACCCAGTTAATATACATACTATTTGTTTCAATAGACGGTCAGAGATTATCTACGAACTGGACAATGATTTTAAATCTGTCACAAATATTACGAATTTGCCTCTAGCATGTAATACAGTAAGATAAAATTATTTAATTTATTTTCCATCAGCCAGTTAAATATTGTTTCATTCACATATCTAGAACAGGTCAGGAGCTTATACAACTCAACTGTCTAGTGAGTGCCCAAACTGCTTTTCATACAAATGAAGACATCGGAAATATACATTTTGTAGTGTGTTTTTGTTGCTTTAGGTCATGTATTAATTATTTTTTGATGTAGTGAATTATACAATTGGAGATTAAATTAAATTAAAAGTCATAAATTACATTATTTACATCATGCATGCAAGTTTTAAGTACATCTATTTCTGTTTGTGAAATTGTTGTATGTATTTTTCTTTAAGTTAATATGAATTGGCATTACTGTGTTACTCATTTCAGGTGGTTTAATGATGAAAATAGAATAAGCAAATTGTCAGCAGCAATTAGTTTTGATGAAAGACAGTAAGTAAAGCATATAAATATTATGAATTATGTGAAATGCTTTATGGAGAACATTTTGCTTGAATATTTTAATTTTAGCGATATTTATATTATCTGAATTGCATGTTGGTATTAGCTAAGGAATTTACAGGTTTGTCTTATGAAATTAATCCAAGTACAAATGAATTTGTGGATTTATAACGCTTATTGCCAAGTAGGTCCCTGATATTGCAAACTTTTAAAATGTGTGTGTTGTTGTTAAATGTTAAATCCAAACTTCAAACTCATTAAATTAATTTTTAAAAACACTAGTTATTGGGAAGGTAGAGTCAGAATCAGTTTACATAGAATGGGTTAAGATCCTTTCTCAACAGTAGCTTTGAAAATGGTCTTAGCTGACATTTGAACTGGGTGCCTCCAAGATACAGGTCACATTGAGGACAATGGAACCAAACAGTGTTCTTCACAAGTCTCCAGTTATACTTCCAAATGCTTCCTGTAGTATGCCACTCAGTTCAACCATCATAGTTGGGCAAGACTCATAATTCTCTCAGCTTTGTTCTAGTGAAACATATGTTGAGATTCTGGGTTTTTGTTATGCTGTGTTGGTGACTTGGCTGCAGCATAAAATAACTTAATTGTCACTTACTGAATAATGCAGCTTTTGTGGATTGAACATTTCTCTGCCAAGTAAATACAAACACTTATTAAGAAACAAAGTGGCTGTCTTGGCCCCTCTAATGGAAATGTGAACCGCCATGGTGGTCTAGCGGTCAGAACGCTGGGCCTGTAATACTGGGGTCCCGGGTTTGATTCCCGGCGGTGCTCAGATTTACAACTTGCGTTGAGCAAGGCCATGGTCTAGGCATCATGGAGTTTCCTCCGGGGTTTCCCCGGTTTCTCCATGGCATCCCAACAATTACTCCACTTTCATCATCATCATCTCAAAAAAAAGGGGTCACAGCAGGAGCATTAAATGTCGCGGTCCCGATTGAACCCATGTACTGATGGGTCGTGAATCCTGCTAACCACCAATGCACACCATGCTGAATGGTGTGTACTGGACACGAAAAAAAAATGGAAGTGTGAACATTTTACCATGGCAACATGACTCAAAGAATTCTGCAACGAGAAGTCTGCAGACAAGAGTTGGTGTAATTGCTGGTGTAGTTGCCCTAGAAATTCTCCTGGTTTAAAAGTGAAACACAACTAAAATCATCTGTGAAACTCAAACATTTCCAAAGAGCCCAAATATTTAAAAAGCTTCTGAAATAGCTGCTCCCAAAATTTAAAGCAGAACTGAGAATGTGGAGTCCCATGGCTATCTGATTCTAGAAATTACAGAAGGTGGTAAAAAATCAACAGAGGCAAGCAGAAAGACGTCACGGGCCAAAAGTTTTTGGCTAAGCTTTTCTGCTTGAGCAGGCTTGAAAACTTCATCTACTGAACTAGTTTTGCAAGGCTGGAAAATAGTTGAGAATTCAGGTTTACATGTAGCCAATAAGTCCAAGTCCTTTGCCTCTGTGAACACTCATGAATATTAAATTTTAAGCCAGAAATGATGATACAAGATTTTGATGACAGAAATTATTAAAATATGTTAAAGGGAAAGTTGTAACAATGATAACAGCATTGGTTCTGGTCGCTACATGAAGCTGTGTCATAGCTTATGCATGTTAATTCCTTTCCTTGTATTGGATTATATAATGCGTCATCTGTTAAGACTAAATTTTAATTCTGTATATGTACGCTTCAGGAATGTGATGTCATCTCCAGCTGGTGTTCGTGTTGTAGAAGTACGGGATGAGAGTGGATATGTTCTCTCATCCTGGCAATTCTTGGAGTCTGGTGGTGTTCTAGAATTTGCATTGCCATCTGATGCCTTATCAGCACAATCCATTAATTTAATAGCAGAAGACTCTGTTGGAAATATATTTAGATATCATTTTGTTTAATTTTTGTTTTTTGATTTGTACTTCATATTGAGGACATGCCAGGAGGGTATATCACTATATTTTAATAATTGGAGATGTTTGGTCTGACGACATAAAGTAGTGGGCCGCATATCATGCCAGAAGGGTGTAATTCTGACGCTGCTCCACAAGAAGATACTGACACCTACATTTGGGCACATGAATACTAATAATGCACATTTATCAAACCATATAAGCGTAAGAACTTAGTCTCCTGTAAATAAGTCATTTTCTTGATATGCCTTTCAGCATGGTGTCACAGTGGTCGCGCGGTCTGAGGCGTGGGCCTTGTGTCGCTGGGACCGTGGGTTCGAATCCCACTCAAGCCATGGATGTTTGTCCGCGTTTCTCTGTGTTGTGCTGTCCTGTATACAGGTAGAGGCCTTGCGACGGGCCGATCCCTCGTCCAAGGAGTCCTACCAGAATTCTGCAACGAGAAGTCTGCAGACAAGAGTTGGTGTAATTGCTGGTGTAGTTGCCCTAGAAATTCTCCTGGTTTAAAAGTGAAACACAACTAAAATCATCTGTGAAACTCAAACATTTCCAAAGAGCCCAAATATTTAAAAAGCTTCTGAAATAGCTGCTCCCAAAATTTAAAGCAGAACTGAGAATGTGGAGTCCCATGGCTATCTGATTCTAGAAATTACAGAAGGTGGTAAAAAATCAACAGAGGCAAGCAGAAAGACGTCACGGGCCAAAAGTTTTTGGCTAAGCTTTTCTGCTTGAGCAGGCTTGAAAACTTCATCTACTGAACTAGTTTTGCAAGGCTGGAAAATAGTTGAGAATTCAGGTTTACATGTAGCCAATAAGTCCAAGTCCTTTGCCTCTGTGAACACTCATGAATATTAAATTTTAAGCCAGAAATGATGATACAAGATTTTGATGACAGAAATTATTAAAATATGTTAAAGGGAAAGTTGTAACAATGATAACAGCATTGGTTCTGGTCGCTACATGAAGCTGTGTCATAGCTTATGCATGTTAATTCCTTTCCTTGTATTGGATTATATAATGCGTCATCTGTTAAGACTAAATTTTAATTCTGTATATGTACGCTTCAGGAATGTGATGTCATCTCCAGCTGGTGTTCGTGTTGTAGAAGTACGGGATGAGAGTGGATATGTTCTCTCATCCTGGCAATTCTTGGAGTCTGGTGGTGTTCTAGAATTTGCATTGCCATCTGATGCCTTATCAGCACAATCCATTAATTTAATAGCAGAAGACTCTGTTGGAAATATATTTAGATATCATTTTGTTTAATTTTTGTTTTTTGATTTGTACTTCATATTGAGGACATGCCAGGAGGGTATATCACTATATTTTAATAATTGGAGATGTTTGGTCTGACGACATAAAGTAGTGGGCCGCATATCATGCCAGAAGGGTGTAATTCTGACGCTGCTCCACAAGAAGATACTGACACCTACATTTGGGCACATGAATACTAATAATGCACATTTATCAAACCATATAAGCGTAAGAACTTAGTCTCCTGTAAATAAGTCATTTTCTTGATATGCCTTTCAGCATGGTGTCACAGTGGTCGCGCGGTCTGAGGCGTGGGCCTTGTGTCGCTGGGACCGTGGGTTCGAATCCCACTCAAGCCATGGATGTTTGTCCGCGTTTCTCTGTGTTGTGCTGTCCTGTATACAGGTAGAGGCCTTGCGACGGGCCGATCCCTCGTCCAAGGAGTCCTACCGAATGTCTATAGATCGAGCCAACAAAAAGTTGGGACCCGCAGTGCTCAGGCACTTGAAGAACGGGTCGTCCAAGTATCCAAGTAAGTATATGCCAAATGTTTATTGGCTTCATAAACAAATATACGATTAGAATGTATCGGGTATTGAGACATAGCACTCAGAAATCCATTGCTTTATCATTCTTTTAGAATCTCAAGGACATTTTTGTTGTGCCAATGGATACTGAGGTTGGAGGGTAAAAATAAGATAATGGATTTCTCCATATAATAACTGAAATAATTCTTCACATTTTAAATATTTATTCAGTATACTATTTTCATATCTATTTATTTACCGGTAATATTTACTCGTGCTTGTAATTGAAGCATTTAAATAATCAGTATTGAACATCTCTGATACTGCCAGTACTGCAAAGCAAAGCTTCAGTGAACTACTTAAGCCGAGTGCGCATAAATGAAGTGTTACTTGTTTGTCAGTTATTAATGAAAAGAAATAACATGTTTCACACTGCTGGCAATGAAATGTTTTAATGTAGCTATGGAAAGTCAAGAGAAAGCAGGGAAAAGCAGCAGAAACATTAATGCAAAACTTTGTTTTCTCCCTTTAATATGTTTAATATCAACCATTGTTTTTAAACAAATAGCTGTATTTTGTTTGATGATTTAATAAACCAAAGAGAATATTTGAAAGGGTTTGTCTTCCTATAAATACGGGAATGTATATTATCCATATTTATCCAGCACTTAGTGATACTTCAGTGTTTCAGTGCCATATCACATGCAATAATGAAATGAAGTTACACTTCTAAATGAATGTTCATGCATCAATGTCATAAGAGTCATTGTTTCAAACTATTATAAAATACAGTTATAAAGTTAATTTCAGTCTCTAATTGTTACTTTCAAATAACTGTGTTTTTCAAAGAGAATATTTTGGAATCATTCAGTAGATTTTGTCCATGCTAGGGATAAATGTTTGCAATATGCGGTTATTCCTTCCTTCTCTTTTTGTGTTTGAAAATGTGTAAGTATAATTTTGACGTAAATACGTCCATACCGAAGGGTCATTCGGCAAAAAAAGCTTTGGTTACGAAGATGTGCAAGATCCAGCGCACGAGTCACCTTTAAACGTTCATTCCTCAGGAATGGTAAGAGTAAGGGCAATGTAACCTATATGTAAAATGATCAGTAAATAAGGACCTTTAAGAATCTAATGTATTTTGTTGTAATTATAATTGTTTATACATTTATTGTAATTTTAATGAACCAATGTGTACAATTTTCAATGCATCTGGCGCGTTAAGCGCCCGCCTCTCGAAAACCATAAGAGATGGATCTGGACATATTGCGTACGAAATACGTATTACTTCTTGAGCTTTCCATATCTGTTTTCAGATTTTACATACCACAAATGGTTTAGGTTCTACAAACATTTATTTATACAAATAAAGGCACCTCCCACTTCACGCTACTGCTGCGTTTGTGTTTTGCGTCATGATATGTAGAGCTAACAAGATGGATGATATTGAAGCTAAAAGAATCCGATGATGATAATTTAAATACAACGACGTATTTACGTCAGATTCTCCGGAACCGTGGTTCCACTGTCAATTTTTCCTATTCCTTCACTCTAAATTCAGATATTTTTGAATGGCAGTAACAAATCAAAATCATAATGAATTCTTCTCTGGCTACCAGCCATGTAGCTATGGTAGCCCAAGAAGAATTTATTATACTTAGTCACAGTGAAAGCTTCAGATCATACAAATCAAAATCAGAAAAAAATAAGTAAAATAAAAAAGCAAGAGTAGATTAAATTTTAGATGTTCCTGCCACCATTCATTTCAGAATCTCGTCTTCCCATCTTCTACCTGTCGAGCACAGATTGCACAAAAACTAATCATTTGTTGGAGAGATACAATTTCATTCATTTGACTGTAGTCTTTTACTTTCAGTAAGCCTTTGGGTTTACAAACAGTGTTGTTTATTGAAAGTAATATTGCAGTAGGCAGAAGTTTTTAATAATTTACAAGGAAATCACCGATGGTGCACTGTGTAGCTTGTAATATAAGCAGAATTTCACTGCTCAACGTTATATACTACCTGTCTGAAGTATCACTGAAGCCAAGGATGCAGAACATGTCACAGCACTTGTTTCTAATATATGTAAATATAAATTAGGAGTTATAGAACAAATACAATACTTATTATATAAATAACACTGAAGTTCTAGCCTCATTTGTGTGTGCGCGCGTGTGTATATATTATTATTATTATTATTTAGTGTTCTGTCTGACGACAGGTCCATTGTTCTGCCCAAAAAGAGCTCTCCAGTTTTCCCTATTCTCAGCTTCTCGTTTTAACTCCTGTATATATATATTAATATTCTCTCAAAAATAATTTTCTTATGTATGAATAGACAACTTTTCATTAAAATTACTCAGTGGACGTTGATGTGTTGATCATAATATAAAAGAACCAATTGACACTCTGATGAACATGTCATGTGCTTATAAAATTATCTGACATGCCTGCTCAAAGGTTAAAAATTGATTAAAATGCCAGTACCATAAACAGAAAGCCGATGACTGCAGTGCCCTCATAAATACCACTGGATAACATCCGTATGGAAAAATAATAAAATTTATTGACTCCAAGAGACTGGAGAAAGTGTGTACTACAGAAAACCGGGATGTGTTACAGCGTCATAACCAATTCCAAACACTCAGGTTGCCCACGTGTTTCAGTGTTATCTGCTTCAAAAGGAAACAATCCATTCGCAGACAAAATGTCTGCTCCGAATGGTGGAATACCGTCAGAAGAAGAAAAGAACTTTTTTAATAGCGTACAGATTCCATTTCCAGAAGTAATTGATGGAAAAATTGATACTTTACAATTTTTAGAGTCTTCCAAAGGGGTTGCTAGTCTTATAGGTGAGTGACAAATAATAATATCAATTGTAGGTGTCTTCCTCAGACAGGCAAATATGTATACGCATACGAAATTTCTATGTCACTTGTACAGTTCTTGGTATGTAGAAATAGTCAAAAGTTAAACTCAGAATAATTTTGCATATTCTTGTACAATATTATGCGTTGTTTTGCAGCTGTAAGAATCTCATAAGCAGAGGTCTGACGATTATTTATAATTTTTTTAATTTGGTGGTGATTTTTTTAATAATATTGCATGTTTTGAATGCAAAACTTTTTAATTAACACTGAACAGGCGGAATTACTCACAAAGTTAGGCACGCGGGACTTGTGATCCAAAGAAGTCAGTTCTTCAGAAATTTACACAAACAATGTATCTAATGTTTTAGGCCCAAGTTGGCTAAGCCACAAGTAAGTCTAATGAAGCTGTGTAGCTTTGATGGCAGGATGTAGTACATATTAAGTCAGGAAACATATTTTAAATATCTCAGAATTTGCAGAGGGACCAAGAGCAGGCTTGCAGATATTTAGTATAAATTTAGGAGCCACCTCAGAACAAAATATACTATTCAGTGTATGTGTATATATGCAGACAATTCTAGGTGCTGTGCATGGTGGCCTGGTACCCAGGATTTGTGCTTGTCTGCTCAGACCTTAGTTCTTCCTCGGTATGAATCAAGGGCATTTTAAGGAAATGGTGTATGGTGCTAATTATTATGTGAATTGAATTTCATGTCTACTAGTGTAATCTGTTTTCTGGGATGATGACAAATGACTGATGGAAGAGCTTGTTTCTAATTTGTTACTATATAATAAAGCAAGGATGATTAGTATGTGTCCTTTCATTCAAGTGCAAATATGTGTGTTTATTATATTACAGAATCCAAAGCTGTGAACATTTTTTTGAGCTTTTTTTCATCTTCAGTATCATGATCTAGTGGCTCGAGGATTTGATTCTCAGTATTAGCAATAGAAGTCTGACAAAGATACTGATTCTATAAAAATAATGTGTTGTAATTTTTAATGAGTGTAATCACCTTCAAAATATTTGTTTTATGTCTTTATACATGTTCTCCATCTCTTCTGCAGTATGTGTGGTATATAAGCAAAATGCAAGCATACTGTGAGAGTACAACTGTAGACAACAAGAAAATATTTCTTAAGGCAGATAGTTGTTTGGAAGCATTTAACACTTGTAAACAGGTTTTCACATTGATGCAGTTAAGTAAATAAAAATAGTAGTACCAGTTGACATTGGAAATCTGACTTCACTCTCTTGACAGACCTCAATATACTCGATCTTTTCTGCTGAAGCAATTTTAGTTTTGCTGACAAAGTCAGGAATATTTGTTTGGTCTTTCTGTATTTTCTGGCAGCAGTACATATTTTAGCTTTTGATACAGCCTTGTCAAATAAGAGCATAAGAGAGTCTTGAATGAGAAAGGTTGTAAAACCATGTTTTAAAGGAATCGTACAATAAAATTCTGGAACACAGTACCTTCAGTTAGATGGGTTTGATTTCCTAAAATAAGTTTTCACATGTGCATGCTGATTATTAAGTGTGGGAAAATAAATTTGTAGAGGAACTGAAAATAGATAAGACATTTTTCGTATTTTCTAATACTAAAAACTGTTTTCAGATAAATTTGGCAAAGTATTTGGTCCTGTGAAATATGACATGACAGGCAACATTGAGGTAAGTGGAGTTATGATCAGGTTAATTCCTTGAAGTTCCTCCCCTCTCCCCTTTTAATTTGCATTTACATACCTAGGGTGGACACAGAGTAATTAAAGTGAAAAGTTCATGCTGTAATATGCATTTAAGTCGGTCTTTATGTTCTTTCTTTCTGAAAAACAACACTAAATTCTGTTAGCATCATTTCTGTTCAGTTATTTTCAAAATTTATGCCAGGGTGTATTTTATCTTATTACTACTTCTTATGCCATTTACATAAATATTAGTTCCTTCATCTCAAAATATTTTTACAACATTGTTTCTTCAAAACACTTCTTCGTGCCATTTCCAGGTATCTGCTGAGGAAGGTTTTGAAGTCACAAACCATTCCTTAAATAAGGCTTGGAAAACATATACACAATGAGATATGTGGTTTTCATGGTAATGAAGCTGCGAATTGTGGTATTTTGGATTGTGTTGTTGTGTAGTCTTGTAGGTGATTACCATCATTTCAGAGAAGATCACAGAAGACCACAGTCTGTATACATAATAATTATATCTATGAGATTATTTTTATAGATAGTGATCTATAATTTTGTTAGTATTCTTTTTGCTTGATAGTATTCTAACTGTAAAATCAAAATGTTACAGAAACTTACTCAGCGATATGACACCAATAAAGATAAACATATGTACCTGAACAACATGATTTTAAGTGAAAAGGAGTTAGGTGGAAATTATGCAACAGATGCACTTCTGTGGCTGAGAAGGTAAGAAATGTGTCCTGTACCTTTGAATTTGTCTTTTAATTTATTTAATGATACTTTCTCAACTGCATGGGTTACATATCATCAGATTTGCATTCTACTAGTGTTAGAAAGAAAGTAGTGGCAATTTAGGTGGTATATTGTTTTTTCCTTGAGCTAAGAATTATCTTTATTATATATTATTTAAATAAGCTTCAGCTTCAAAGGTTTAAACATTATAATGAAGTCTGATACAACACCATACCATTTTCTTTCCACTGGCTATACAAACAGTTCCTTGGAATACTTAGTCGTACACTGCACATGAGCAAGGGTAGCTCAGTCAGTAGAGCGTCTGACTATGAACTAAATGACCAGGGTTTGGTCGCCAGCAGAGGCAAAGAATTTTTATTATAGCCTCTACATTTAACCTGGGTTTGGGGCTTATCCAGCCTCCTATCCAGTGAGTACTGGGGGTCCTTTCTCTGGGGGTAAAGTATGGCATGGCTAAGGCATGACACTGACCAAAAGCCTATGTGGTGTGTAGCTCGACTGCTTTACTTTTTACAAACATGTACACTAACAGTTCTGTGCTAGCAAATTAAACTTAATTGGGTAAGAAAGCACATAGTCACTCGAGAGAATTGCTTTGTTACGTGGTATAAATGGTGACATTTAAAATCCAGACAGTTATGATAAATTAACCTACTAATAAGCTGTGTACAGTAATAGGTAAAAATCCAAGAATTCTAATATAAAATGTGCATACAAACAACTGTTTACACTATATAGGATATTAATGCCAAACGCGTTTCAACCTCAGGAGGTCATCATCAGTGGCACAAAGAAGGTTAATTCGTATAATATAAACCAAAAGATCATGTTTTAGCAAAGAATAAAGGTAAGTTCTTTACAAAACTATATATAGTAACACCAACTCCTGTGCAAACAAAAGCCAGAACTTACCTTTATGCTTTGCCAAGACATGATTTTTTGATTTATATTATACGAATTAACTTTCTTTGTGCCACTGATGATGACCTCTTGAGGTCGAAACGCATTTGGCATTAATATCCTACATAGTGTAAACAGTTGTTTGAATGCACATTTTATATTCTAATACACTACATGGAATGCAAGGTTTTAAGATCCAAGAATTCTGGTATAACTGTTATGGATCATCCCTGTTCTGTTGTTTGACAGGGCTAGTGGACTCTTCTGTAATGAAAGTATTTTCTGCACATTTTGTTTGAGTAACCAATATATAGTACAGAACAGGGATTGAGGAAGACCATGAAAATCCTTAGTCAGGATAGCAGACCTCTAGACAGGAAATGGATTCCAGAATTCCTCATATTTGATGCAGGTGTTCTAACCACTCACCTGCATTATCTAGTTTGATTTTATTTTGAAAAAATAAAGACACTGCTTTTTCTTTCCAAATTACTTTGAGGAATGCATACAAAATTTTGTTCAGGAATTCTCAGGGGAAGAGACCGCTTGAAAGACCTAGCCATAGGTAAGAATGTAAAATTAAAGTGAATCTCAGAGATATACAGCATGAAAATATGGACTGGATCAACTAAATTCAGGACAGGGTGAACTTTTGTGAAAATAGAGATGCATCTTCTGGTTTTATAAGTCAGGAATTTCTTAAAAGAAACAGGTACATAAAATTGCTTATTTCAGAGCCCTTCATTTCATCCATAAGTTCTTCCATTGTATATTAGAAGATTCTCGGCAAGGTAAGAAATCTGAAGACTTGATTCCATTTCTGAAGAAAGCCTACAAGGAAACACTAGAAGCATACCATGGCTGGATGGCCCAGAAATGTTTTGGGGTAAGTAATTTTGTAAGCGTATCTTTTTCCTGGTAGATTTGTTAAGCAATCTGATAAGATGTTTTGCCATGGCAAGTTTATTGCATGTGGGTCTTGATCTTCCATCAGTTACAAACATTGTTTTTGTCCCATTACAACTTGTTATTCTCATACTGGCGACCTTCCTTTTGGTTTCTGCCTTCCCTGAATTTTTCTTACATTTTTATTCTGTAAACTCTTTGATTTTCAAAAACTATCTGACCGCTCTGTCTCATGCTATCATTTTCCTGACATGTGGCAGAGGGACAAGGAAAGAGATATGACCGTACATTAGTTAATTGATTAAGAAGTAAAGGAATTGGTTAATAAATACAATTTTGTAACAACAAAGGTAATTTATATTCATGTGAATAATAGACTTGTAATGTTGAATCTGATGCTATTGAAACTGTATAATGTTATTGAACAAAATATGTTACATTAGCATGTCATTGACATTAAATGATGTCAAGAATGGCGAAGCGTGTACTATATTTTTCCCTTTCACAAATTTGCAGGACAGATCATAATTTTCATACACATAACCCAAGGTGCTTTCCTGAGCACAATGTGTTATGGATTAAAGTGAACTAAACATTTTGCAATCACACACGTCTCTTATTAGACTGAATCATGGGTACAAACAAAGGAAGATAGATCAGATTTTAGTCCAGAGATGGCGTGCACTGTTCTTTTGCTTTCAGTCCTCAACACAGTGTGTCATATTCCCTTGCTTTACATTAGCAATGTCAAGCTTTGGAGAAGGTACTACTTATTACTAAGTTAATCTGCAACAGCTTACAGCTTACATTTGGTGTAGTGGTTGTTATTGTTAGTTGCCTTCCTTTAGATTTGAATAGTTTTGACTAATGTAATTGCCCTATCAGCCAATATGTGTGTGAGACTAACAAGGGTGGCGGCTCGTCCATAAGAGCTGCAGAGCTGCAGCACCCCCTATAATTTTTCAAAAAATTAAAAATTAATTTTTTGTGTTTATATAATTTGTAACACTTTATTTCCTCTATATCATTATTTTAATATTGCCCCTTATGTTGTCATTATCCACTAATCGGCTGAACTGACAGTAAGTCTGAAGGCGAGGAGTGTGAAGCAGAACGGTGCTATCATCCGGCTGCAAGGATTTCAGCGTGGCTGGCCGGTCAAAAGTAGAGAGCGCGGTGTGAGGTGGAGTGAGGGGCAGTTCACTGGTACAGTGCGTATCGGGGCTGCAAGGTTCGCAGCTTTGCTTGCTTGTCACAAGTTGACTACACGGTGTGAGGTGAAGTGAGGGGCAGTTCACTGGTACAGCACGTTTCGGGGCTGCAGTTGCCACAGCCGGCTCATAGTAAACATGCTTGCCCGTTACCATGTGTTTTAGACTGGTTTCTGAATCGCAATCTGTTTCGTGGTTATTGTTAATGAGTGTTCAATAATTTGTGTGCCGACTATTTTTTTGCTCCGATAATGACAATGGGCAAAGGAAGTGTATCATATTTACAGAAAATTACTTTTTCTAAATTCTTTGAGTGAAAAAAGTGACTTAAAAATAGTTAAAACATCGTCGTGCACGTATGGGTTTTCTCCTGATGTAAATTTACTTTTCATTTATTTATATTGTTTTGTGTTGAAAAACTATTCTGAGTTTTCCCCCTTGCACAGCACTACCACTGCTCTGACTCACGAGCCGCCACTGAAGGGGACCCAGTACTCTTTGGCTCAGGTTTTTGCAGTATGGCTGTGGAGCCTGTTATGTTGTTATAAGGTTGTTCTTTTAACTGATTGACTTTAGAAAATAATTGGATATTAAGAATTAGGTAATTAATCATACCATTTAATTGTGTGTGTCATTAACTTGGGATTAACATACTGAAAATGTAGTGAATAATGTTGGGTACTGACATTTGTATTTTGATATAGCTGCTATCTCGGATGTGCCCCTCACGAAGTGAGCTGATGAGGACGTTAGCTTTAGGGCGAGAAAATCGTGAGGAGGCAGTGCTACGTGAAATGGCAATCTTCCTTCAAGGATTAGACTCAAACATACAAGCAATTATACAACTTTATTTAGAAAATGATTTGGAATCCAATGCTAAAGTTTAAATACACGTTTACTGTGCTAATCAGAGTTTTTATTATCCATTTAAATTATCAACTAATGGAGCACAATAAGGGGTAAAACTGGGTTTCTGAATGCATCAGGGTGGCTAGGTTATTCAATATTTTCCAGCTCATTGTGATATCTCTCACTTTTTTATAACTTGGAAATGTTTCTAAGTAACAATTTCTTTTAAGTCCCTAAGTACTAGTGAGAAAGAGATGGTGATAACTATTTTGCAGGTTAACCCTTTGTGGTCCTATGTCGGACTGAGTCCGCCACATATTTTACAAATTTTTTACGTGATCTGGAGTCAAACTGAGGCTGGCAGTGTCAGCATATCATTCAACCTTCTTCTTTGCACTAGTCCTATCCAAGTTTTCCTGGTAAGACTTTGTGTAACTTACAATAATGGAAGGAGGCAGGAGGGAAAGGTCGTTTTATTCTGATACATGTCCAAGGAAGCCAGGATTCCACACCAAGTGTTTTGCCATTCATCATATAATGAAGGAATACCATATAGTATGTCTAGCTGTCATATTTACTCAGAATAGAAGTATTTTATATCTGATAAAGTTATAAAACAAAAATCCCTTCTTCCTAGTAGGATATTATATTTTTTTAATTATTTTTGACGCATATAGCAATCCACCACTGACATATGCATATTCATTCATATTCGTATCAAGCATTCTTTAGTGACTTCATCGTTTACACTTCAAGTTCTGTTTCACTTTTGTGGTGTTGAACTTGGTATTGATCTTTAAAACACAATCAGTGCAAAAGGAAGCATAGCTCTGAGATTATGAAAACCAATGCTTATACATTGTATATCTGCATGCAGTAAGAGATGCTTAGACGTCGCCAAAGTCATATCTATCGACTTGGACTTGCTTTGTTCTCTACCGAATGACATTAAGCAGAAAGTCAACAGTTACTCTACGTCTCACTAATGACAGTGGTACAGTCCGTGAAAAGTATTTCACATGGTCAGTATTCAAACAAGGGGGACTGTGATCATTTCAGAACATATTTCCACCATATTTAGCAAAGTTTCTTCTGTTTTATGCACGTTATAAAAGAAACTCAAACCAGTTCATAATAGTAGTTGAATTTATACAGCTTAGTGGTATTTAAATAGACAGCAGAGAGCCATAGTTATATTTAAAAGGGACCGCAAAGGGTTAATAAGTATCACGCTTTAAGAGAAATGTACAGTTTTTTAGATTTTTTGTATAAGCTGATTATTGTATTGCATTTTATATTGGTACTTAATCATGTAAATCATTTGTGCCATATGACATGAAACTGTGGCCTATGATAGTGAGGAATATTTATAAAGTGTATGTTAAATAATTCATCTTGAGTTTTCCAGTACTGTAAACATGAATGTGAATGAGATTCCCATCCATGGATTGCAAATTATGCAACTATGGAAGTACAGTTGTTAAGCCACCACTTTGGATATAAAATATGTAGTGTGTAGAATACATAAATTTAATCTGTAAGAAAGTACAGATAAGGAGTTGCTCAATATTATTGTGATGCACACATGAGGTATCACTTGATTTTTCAAGATTCTGTTTTAGTATATGACACTGAAAGCTATGAATATGAATATAAAATAACATGATTTTTCCAAATGGAAACTCAGTTCTGTAAAGCATGGGTAATTAATATTTGAAGAATAAACATAAACTTTTGAAATAATTGCTTTTTAAAATTACACTTTTTAATAGCCCTTTTGAAGACTATTTACATTATTGTATAGTTCACTTTTATAAATGCACATATGTATAGTGTTGTAAAATGTGTTAAGTTTACATAGAAATAAATTATTGTCTTACTTAACTTGTTATTATTTATTGGCAATTTTCAGTAGCTGTTCATTTAAATTATGTGTCACATAGGATAAATCCTGGACTGGAAAGTAAGTGTGTTCTGGGTGAGTGCATGTACTTTGATGGGTCAGAAGATAGTTGCAAAGTGCTTCAGGCTTTCTTGTCCAAGATCCAAGAAGGAAGTGGAAAGGTTAATGTCAGGTTTCTTTTTTGGGAATAAACTCCATCATCATATTCATGGTTTAGGCCTGTTGGGTTTCATATTCATCTATTTCAGCTTGGTCCATGGTTGGATGGCCAGGAGTTCTTCCTAAAGGGCAGTAATGTAGTCTCTTGTTGGGGATATGCTCTTCATCCTTTCTACTTATATGCTGTAAGCAGTTTGTTCAAAATTATTCAAAATTTGTGTTAAGACTAAATATTCTAAATAATCAAAGTTATTCCCTGATATCATTCTTATATTTTTTGGCAGTGTGTATCAAGCTACTGCTCTCAGGAATATAATTGCAAAGTGACTCATGCAGGAAGATTGAGTAGTGGCTGTGAGGATCTTGGGTGGGATTTCGTGTATAAGAATGTGGAGCCAGTGCCCACACGTCACCCTATATCTGGTTGGATGATCGTTCACCTCTGCTTAGGCATGTGAACGTGAGACCAGCAGTCAAGCTAGTCGGCTTTGGCTCTCTGGAGCTGTTAAGCCACGGATTTAATTTTTTTTTAATGTGGAGCCAGTGGGATGGAGAAGACATTTACAGAAGGGAACATTGCATCACCTTCTGTGTAAACTGTGTTTTCTCCTGATGGTCACTAGTCACATGTATTGAGCAGGAAAAATGACTGGTTCTGGCACTAAGAGGAGATATCATTGAAAGAAATTAATAATAAAACTTAATAAAGGAAGTCAACAGAAAGGAAAAGACTAAGAATGTGTATTGAATTCTGCAGTCAATGTTATTAATGTACCCCCCAAAAATTGGGATGTAATTAAAAAGCTATAGAAGGTACATGTATATGAATGGATTTAGCATGTTTACGCTGGTAATATTCTTACTGAAGATCATGCATTCCACGAGAAAGCCAATGATGTTGCACTGAAAATGTAAATCATGTTTAAACATGTAAATGATTGGCTGCAAAGTTTTAAACAGCTACATAATGTATCAATGCTGACAAATAATGGTGCATGTACTGTAGATGTACAGTTCACAGATCAGGAGAAAATCCCTGCTAGGAATTCAATATACGCGCATGCGCAAGATTTCGCTGTGAGTGACGACCCATCCTAAAAGCATTTGTTATAATAATAATTTATTTACATTCCATGGATCCATAAGACAGTCAGATGATGATAGGATGTGGAAAAAATCATAATAAAAATAATAATAATAATACAATACATATTATAAAGTACAATTCGTACTATTATATAAATTTCACATAATACAAAACAAAGTATTCACCTAGAGAAATGATAAGCTACAAATAGATCTACCCATTACACACAAGAAAAATTTATCACTTATTTGTAAACAACATAAATTCATTGACCGAGTAAAAGGAGTGTGTAATTAAGTATCTTTTTAATGCTACCTTAAATTGCTCCTTCTTATTTACAAGACTTGTGAGACTTGATGGTAGACTATTGAAAATTTTGATTCCTGCATAATATGCACTCTTCTGAAAGCATGAGAGGTTGGCAATTGGTCTATGAAGCTGATTTTTATTCCTTCTGTTGACACTGTGTACAGCAGAATTAGTTTGAAAGAGTTCTTGGTTATTTACAATAAAGTTCATTAATGAGAATATGTATTTACAAGGTAGAGCTAAGATCTCTAATCTCTTAAATAGACTTCTACATGAATTTCTAGGTTTTACACCAGCCAATAATCTAATAATTTTCTTTTGTAAAGTGAATATTTTTTTACTGTTTGATGAATTACCCCAAAAAATTATCCCATTCTTCATTATACCGTGAAAATAGGCAAAATATACTGATTTGAGTGTGTCAGTGTTGCTGACATGCAACAGAGATCAAACTGCATAACATGTGCCACTTAACTTAGGTATCAGTTTATCAATATGATTTGTCCAATTTAGGTGATTATCAATTTGCAAACCCAAGAATTTTGTGTTTATTGACTCTTGTATATACTTCCCATTATAACCAATACCTAAAGCAAGCTGTGGTGAGTTATTTGTTATAAATTTTATTATATTCGTTTTATCTAGATTTAGGGCCACCTTGTTAGCAGTAAACCATTTACTCATATGAGACAGAACTATGTTTGATGTTGAACAGAAATCCACAACCACTGAATGAACAACAGACGACAGGCTTTCATGTGTTCAAATGGGTACAGCTTTAAGATTACCTCACAGTGGCACAGTGATTTAATCTAGAATATTATCGCAACACCCACAGAACACATTACAAGTGTGCTCACTACACGCTACTCTTAACTGCTTCATGTTTTCAGTCTGTGTGCAGTAGAGTAAAACTCTGACGAATCACACTTCCCACCAATAGCGGCCCTCTAGTCCAGCTGATAAGTAACATCCCCCTCCCCCCCACACCAGAAACGACTTCCCCCAGCAGGGTTTTTCTCGTCATCTGTGGACAGTAGATACTGCTGAAAAGTAGCATGAAACTATGTGCCAGTACTGGATCAGTATGCACTACAGGCCCTTGTACTTAAAAATAAGAGAGAAATGTTTTTTGGTTTACAAATGTGCAGCACATAATCATAAATGGCTTCAAGTAAAGCATGTGTCTTAGAATAGGTCACATGCAGCCTCTGGATCAAGGTATATTCCATCGTAATAAACGTGATAAGAATGTTCTTGTGAGATTAGGAAATGGAATGTCACTCGTGCAATAAGAAGTGTTGAAGCTTAGAATTTCATTTTAAGTACAGCTACCCTTAACCGTTTTGTCAAAGGGGCTTTACTTGTAGAGGAATTTGTCAGTGCGGAACAGGAAAACCACCATGACAATGATGAGAAAGCTACATGGGCAGTCCTGAAGTACCAAAAGATGACCACATTGAATTAAATGTATGGTGAGCCATGGCTCTAAACACAGAGTAAATGATGTAAGAGGAAAGGGATGAGAAGCAGCCAGTTCTTTCAAGCTGGATGTGGACAGAATCTTTACAGCTTTATAGTGTATTCCATATTAACATGCACAGGTGCAGATGACAGTGTTATAAAAGCTATTATTACAATGCAAAAATTAGTTTTCAAGATGTACAAGGACTCTCTTAACAGAGAAAAACTTTCACATTCACCATACTACCATTTTATTGTCTGTATTTAGTATAATTGTGACTAACAGATACAATGATTGTACAGAAAACAAGATTGTAAATGTACATATAGCACAACAATAGTGATTCGTTCACCATCATTTTGCCATTAACCTTTGTTAATGGTGCTAATGATGTCAGATTTGATGAGGCAGTAGCCTTTACATAGGCAGAGCATCTATCTGGGTGTTGATGTCATGGAGATTCCCCACTGAGTCACCTCCATGTATAGGCCTTTATGAACAGTGCCCAAACCAAAATTGGAGTGTCAATAAATATTAGTAAAATTTCACAGAAGTTCACCAGTTCTCATGTTGTTACATGTGTGTGTACAGAGAAACATATGAAAGCTAACAGGCACACTTTTACTTGCAAACATGCATATAGAAAGGGCCCCTGCCCCACTACAGACTCCAGGCAAGCTGTAGTAAATGGGGTCCAAGAATCTTAGGGTGGCTCCACCCCACAGACACAGTATGTACTGATACTGGGAACGACCCATTCTTCAAGTGCCTGAGCACTGCAGGTCCAAAATTTTTGTTGGCTTGATCTATAAACATTCGGTAGGACTCCTTGGACGAGAGATCAGCCCCGTCGCAAGGCTTCTACCTGTACACAGGACAGCACAACACAGAAAAACGTGGATAAACATCCATGGCTTGAGTGAGATTCGAACCCACGGTCCCAGCGACCAAGCGGCACAAGGCCCATGCCTCAGACCGCGCGGCCACTGCGAACCCCGACACAATATGTATGGGAAATAATGATGAGGATCCAATGGTCTTGGTTGGCCTCAATCCCATAGATCTGGGGTGGGCAGTAATGAAGGGTACCTCAGAGCCTTAGCTGACTCCACCACTAAGTTCCAGGGCAGTCATTAATTAGACTGTAAGGTCAGAGTTGGGCATGCCTCACATTACTACATGGTAACTGTCTTCCTAGGTGATATCAAAAAGGATTTTTCCATATGATCGCATGGTAACCCGTCTGGCTGGGGATTCCCTACCTAGTCACTTTTTGCATAGAGATATACATATATATCTTAATGTAAAATGCCTGATTTTGCCTAAGACTGGATTATTGTAGAAATTTTAGATAAACTTCTCAGTATCATATTTCATGAGGACCTGTTCAGCTGTTCTCGTTGTAACATACTGACAGACGTGGCAGTACTAATACTAATGCACTTCTGCAAGTCTGTTCCAATTATACCTAAAACTGACTCGTTAAAAAACGATGATTTAACATGATTGGCTAAAATTGGTGTTAATCTAGAGAAATCTAAGAATTTAACAAATTTTGGAACTAGTGTTTGTTTATTTCCATTCCAGTAAAATACTGATGCCAGCAGTAGCAACTCCAGTTGATGAGTCTGTGGTGAGTTACATATTAATTATAATTTATTTAATTTGACATTGTTTTTTGGTCCCAGCGCTGAAAAATTTATGAGATCTTGCTGCATGTCTAGTGGCCTCATAGCTGTTATTATGTTAAAATAAAATGTTTTAAATATCTAGAAATTAGCTTGCATATATAAATATTTGTGCTTCATAAAAAATTTATATTGAATAGAAGTACTGTGAGATAAATAGACAGTGGTTCTAATGGCTTTTGATAGTGGTTTAGTATTGTCAAAGGAGTATTTTCTTTTGACATTATACATTATCATCATAAAATATTTCATTGACTGGCTCAATCTTCAGGCAAAAGAAATGTTCTATAGGGTCTGCTGGATAGTGATAAGAACCAGCTTCATCTAGTGGGTCCATGGAGTACTAATTATATATATATATATATATATATATATATATATACACACACACACACACACACACACACACACACATAAAAGATGCGGCCAGTCTCCATGATACACCTCTTTATCTTGAAAAAGTATTTATTAATGAGATCTGAGGTTCTAGTAATGCCATGTGGACTTGTACTACATTTTCAGAGGAACATTCTGCCTTCAATGTCAGGGCTTGATATTTGCGTATACTTTATACAGCAGATATATTTCAATCCAGTTTGTAGGCAAGATCAAGCCGACTCACAGAATCAGGCATGGCTTGGAACTGCATAACATGGAAATGATAAGCCTGATGCTTTGAAGCATGTCTGAGGGCAACAAATCCAGAAACCAATTGTACTGCTAAGAATGACAGCATTACTCCCTGTACAGCACGTTCAATTGGTAATGGCACGGTCTCTTCATTCACAAACAAGAACAGCTGTAGAGGCAATTGCAGAAGCAGTGATAGCATCCAGAAGCCAGCTAATTCAGGTATCTGTGTGAAACGTTAATTCAGTTAATTTCATATCGAAGAAAACTGCAATACTTGAATAAATGTTCTCTTTCAATTAAAATTTATAATAGGGCACAGTGTCAGTCCCATCAAAATATTCGTGACAAACATCAAATATTAATTAAAATGTCACTAGTAAACATTTAAATGTATTTTTTCATGTTTATGACAGAAGTATGTAACAGTCATTAGAATTACTGGTTGTAGCTTGGGTGGCAGGATTTCAGTTCTTGGAAGGTGAAATGGGAACTTATTTTTTTCACCACTATGCCCAGAATGACTGGGGCCTACTTTAACTTCTATTCAATAAGAATAATTTTTGTGAATAAAACAAGTCAATACATGAAACTGACTGACCAGTCACTTTCATCTACCACTTACGTTACTTATACTCGTGATGTATTCTTTGCTATGGAAATCACTTTATCTTCGTATTTATTTAACAGTGAGTGTTTTTTATATTTATTACCCCTGTTCCCATATTCTGTAGATGCTCACAAATAGCCATTGTGCACTTTATTCAGAACTGCATGACATTGCATGTGATAACAGTGCTGGATATATTAGTCAATTGTGTGTGTTTACTCGTGCTGTCAGTTTTTTTCATTTCAAAGTCTAGAGAAGCAGGACCCAAAAGACAAGGCAATATGGATATAAACAGGTTGTTTCATCTGGTCTAATGACCCCCGCACAAATCTGTTTCATGTTTAGCTAATGATTTCTGAACTGTAGTATATACATGGCTAACTGGGCCACAATACCATTAGAAAAGAAACTCTAATTAACAACTGTTAGGTGTGATTCATTTTTGTCTATATCATTTATCTGAGTGTTCCCTTCATAATGAATCTAACATAAGTGACATTAGTAATAAGTTTAAATTACTTTTTCTGTAAGGTTGCCCAAGTAGCCCATATACAGACGCAGGCACTCGATGCCAATCACAGCAATTAAAACAGTCACCACTGTGAAGCGATATATGTGGCTTAAGCATTCATACTGAAATTAAAACATGTTATAAAGCAGTGTTTCCTTCTCATTGTACATAGCTAATATACAGATATGCCTTTATGTAAGGCAATATGTGCTTGTTTATCCATGTCATCTTTCAAAGAATGTCCTGTAATAGGCCATGGAAATCAACGGATATATTTTAAGCAAGCAATATAATTAAGAGAAAATGTGTACTGTCAATTTTTCACACCTATACACATATTACCTCTTATGCTTATGACATAGAAAGGCAAAAGTCAAAAAAATTCCTACAATTTAATATTCTCGTTTGATCGATGGAATTTCAATATCTGATGGTTGTAAAATATTACGTAGCAGATGTTAAATTTATTGAATGACTCTCCTCTACTTTTTTGAAAAAATCTTTATAGTATAATAATATACAAGTGACTAAATACAAAACTGTCCCAGCTGTCTAATGTGTGCACTGCCCCACACTACCCATAAACAACACACATACACATATAGCCTATGCATGCATATACACTCACAGGCATACATACAGATGGGCAGACTATTTTCTGGCTGTATGCAATAGTATGACATTTCAGCAACTTATTTACAGAAAAAAAATGGGTACTTGTGGGTTATCGGGACACATCGCTTTAAAAATATGTTAGGTTAGGTTAATGTGTGTGGACAGCAATAAATAACTAAACGAACTAACAGATAACAACAACCCTACCCTAACCTACCTATTTTTAAAGTGATGTGTCCTGATAACCCACAAGTGCCAAAAAATGAAACAAAAGTATAAATCTATTTGTAAAACTGAGGGAAAAACAGAAGGTCAAAAAAGGCTAAACTTCTCACTGAGGTAAAGCTGTTTTTTGTTCAAGCATCATGTCAAAAAGATATTTTAGAGAATTAACTACAGCAAGTTAACTGTATTGGCACCTTTGTTTCTATAAACACTGTTTATACATGTGTGTGTGTCTTACATTTTCTTCATTGCAAATGTGAACATTTAATTCATGTGTGTTGGGGGGGGGGGGGGGTGCTAGTTTCCGAACTAGTGCAGCTTCTCTGTCTGATTTATAATAAAAGAGTGGCACTTAATTTGTTCCAAAATACTACTTACTACATGATGCAGTAACTGGAATTTGATCTCAATTTTATAGTAATAGTATGTACCTGTTTTAATTTTCACTTAATTAAATAAAGATCAAATTTACCTGTTTGTCCATCTTACCTAAATAACATTCTGCTGATGTGTGAACCAACAAAGCTGTACATTAATGTAAAAACAGAACAGTGTATAATATGTTGGGAGAGATTAGGTAAATTTAAAAGTATCCAGTCTAATTAAATGGTGTAGGGTTCTTATGAAATCAAGGTAGTTACTCAGCTGAGAAAATTATTCTTATCTTATATAACCTGGACACTCACTAGATCCAACCTAATTTTCCAGCTATCATAACTGACACACTGTCCTTTTTTATTATGCTTACATTTTCCTATATACATGTCCAGTTGCAGAATAATATAATACTTTACTTAAAAATAGTTCTGTGGTATGAGGATATTTGACCTTACTTGGATAACTACCCCACATCACATGTCCAAGTATTCAACAAATCTGAGGCTATTTCCTCCATTTGTAACTGAATGCACCATGCTGTGTTGACATGAGCAATGACTGACATGCTACACTATTAGAACAGTAATAATCAGCAATGGGATAGTAGAATTTTGCTTAGTTCAGCCACCAAATATAGAAGACATTCATTAATTTCCGAACCAAATGCCACTTTCTTGTAAATATGCAAAGAACTATTTTTAGATATATATATATATATATAAAATGGGTGGATTATTATTACATTGAGTGAATGATTACATTTGGATGAAACACATCATGGCTTACAACACAAATTTAATTATATACTTGGAGTTATTTACCTTCAATTGCAACATGATTATAACTGTTATCAGCCAAACTGGGAAGAAAATAACATTAAAGTATAATGACATTTGCAGAGGCAGGTTTGATACTGTTTCACTTCCTGAAAATAAGATATGAAGCATTATATATCATTATCAAAAGTAACAACTTCAAACATATCACCACTTCATTGACAGTGCAGTGACTCATTTAAGTTTATGTATAAACATGATGGAATTTATTTGTATTGAATAGATCCTTTATAGGTCTAAGTAAAGGATGTGGAACATGGAAGGTTATAACTGCATCTTGTACTTGTACTGTGGACAACAGATTTTTTGAAATGTTTCTGTTGTCACTATTAATGATAATGATAGCAAGAATAAGCTGACTAGTGGAAGATTATCAAACTCAAATAATTCCTTTTAGTGCCTGCCAAAAAATTATTCCATAAGATGGAATGGAAGCATGCTGAGCACTGTTTAGGGATAATGTATTGAATATGTTCTTTTTTGTTTCTTTTTCCAAATTAAGGTTATTGTCAATTTGTAAGCCAAGAAATGTGGTTGTTTCTACTTCTTCAATTGTTTTATCATCATATCCTATATTTTGATTGATACAAATTTTGTAGTAACAAATTTTATTAGTTTGTTTTGTAAACAATTAATGTTTGTTTGTTCAAGCTGGCAAGGACATTATTCATTGCATTTTTGAAAACGGAGTGGTTAACACTCCGTATTCGTGAGATCCCGGGTTCCAATCTCGGTCCAGAGACCGGCTTTTTTAGGTTTTCCTCAGTCCCGCCAGGCAAATGCCGGAATAGTATCATAAATTAGGTCACGACCGCTACTGAAAAAGCGTCGTTAAATAAACTACAATTAAATTGAAAGAAGTCGATTTATGGATGTGATTATATATATTCAACACATGACGAGTTTCAGAATTACTTTCAGACGATACAATGCTGCAATGCGACAAGTTTGTAACGAAAGTAATATTAAATTAAATTCTGTCTTACAGAACTATCTCAAAACCTCATGACAATTGTTTTTATTGTTACATGAAGGGCAAGAAAAAAACGTAATGTAAAAAGTTCTTTCTTACTGTAATAGTTACAGTACGCTAAAGGAACTAATACTACTACCTTTCCAGCATTCCGCCATGTTTATAATGTCTGTTTCAGACCGGGAAAATTTTAGTTGAAATGTTGGTCACATTTTAATCATAAGAAGATCATTTATAGGAGATAATCAAGAAATTGCCATGACGTTTGCAGCCAGACTGTTTAGTACAAAATCCAAGAAGACTGTCATCATCATATTTTTAAAATTAATTGTTAAGGGGGGGGGGGTTTAACATGTAGGGTAATAGTTAATGTAACTGGCCGCCAGAGTTTTCATTAAGTAGTTTCATTGTAGATGCTGATAGATGGCAGGACAATATGTACTTAACGTCGTAGGCTACGTGTGTTGCTAACCGTAGACATTGTGTCAATGTATCTGTTTTGTTCCTCAGTATTTACATCAGTAATAAACCTTTCATTTATTCGTTAACATTTATAAGTAAAGTAACCATGCAATATTACCGCGTGGATGTTTTCAGGAAACTTCTATGTACGTTCAACTGCAATTTTAGATGGAATCATGAATTATGCACGTAATAATAATGAATAAATGTTTTAATATCATATCAGATAATGTTAAATGTTTTATATTTATAGGTAATAATGCCACACCAAATATTATACAAGTGGCAGGAGTCAACTATTTTGCACCACCACCGAAGTACGATCGTAAGTTTGTTGGCATGCAGTACATTTAAACCAGGGGCAGGCAAATTGGCTCATTGATACTGAAAGATGGAAATGAAGAAAATACGCCTTTAGTGTTATAAGTAAAAATCAGATAATTATATTTGATTGTTACCGTAACATAAGATCTTGGTAACACATAAAGCAGGGCTGTCACATGAATAAGCACATCATCATGAAGGCATATAAAAGGGTGCAGGTAAAGATTTATAAAGTGAAGTTTTCGCGGCGACCGAAGTTGATGAAAGACTCTCGGGCAACAAGCCGTGTCAGATGGCTGAATGTTGAATGAACCATTTCTTCTGCTCTCGAAACATTGGTGGAAGAAATGGTTCATTTACCATTCACCCGCCTGATACGACTTGTTACCCAAGAGTCTTTCATCAAGGTAAAGATGTACTATACTAGATTGAGCTCCACACCCTGATTACAGCACCAGTGGTGAAACAAACAAGAATCTCTGCTCTTTCAGGAAATGAAATCCAGCTGACTAAGCTATCCCAAGTGTTACAGACTTATAATTATGTACATGCTACTTCTGCTAAATGAATAAGGTGAATGGTGAAATAAAATCCTGTGGAATGAAATTATCTTGATAGTGAATGCATGTTTGAAATGAGCTGCATATAATTGCTGTCCTTACATAAATGGAATATGCCTTTCATTTCTCTTCACCTTCATTAGGCCATCTCATACCTACACAATGCCACCAGAGGTCCTGTGAGACAAGTTTATCAAATAGTATTAATTTCAGGTACAAAATGTAATTGTCAAGTGTGATAGCACAAGTAGTAAGGTGATTGGCGAGAGGATGGATGGTAGAGTTAAATTGTTGATGTTTGCTTGGATTTTTAGATGCATTCACAGTTAAGTTGCAAAAATGCATCGGCTAGCTTTGCCAAATCTGCTTGTCACTTGTAACAACTGAAGAAAAAGTGAACAGATTTTTAATGAAATTTGATATTGGGGAGTTTTTAGTATGTTGTTATGTTGTGCAAACATTTCCTGACATGTTTTCATTACCACCATGTGCAAAATGTCTTTTGGTACTTGCCCAGTCCCCTTTCCAATTTGTACCAGTACTATTTCTGTGAGATGTGACTGGAGAGAGGGAACTGGAATTTCTTGCATCTAATACCTAGAATGTTTGGAGCTTTATGCCCATGCTCTTTATATGCATCATAAGGTTAGGAACAGGGGCAACATTACCTATTAATTTATATTTTCGTCTGTTTAGATGTTGAGTTTCCAGAAAGATCTAAACTCAGATATATGGATAAAGTGCCACTGATACACGGAAACATGCGACCTCCAAAGATGACTAAGAGCCTGAAGTTTATGCGTGGACCAGAAACGGTTCACAATTTTCTTCTTCATCAGCAGTTTGGGATTATTGTAAGTATAATCACATTTAACAATATTTTCTGAGTGATATATTGCTGTTTAAGCTGCTACAGTTGCACAGCTAAATATGATGCTTGTAGGACAAAGTTAAATAATATTAAATAATAACAACAACAGTTGTAATAGTAGTAACAATAACAACAACAATGACAATGATTGTGATGATGATGATGACAACAGTAGCAACAATGATAAAATGTAGTGCCAAATTTTAAACTTGTGGATGACCAGTACAATGCACTATTCTTTAGAAGACAAATATTTTTGTACTCACCACTGCAAACATCTCAAATTCTACTAAATCTTCAATATGTTTGACATTCAAAATAGTGTATAAATGACATTTAAATAAGTTGATCTCACACGATCAGTATGTAATAAATTTGAATGGTGTAGCAGTGTTCAAGCTGAGCAAATTACTGAATAACTTGCGCTATATTTTGCCTTACCTATTCTTGATGTTGGATAATGCAGCTGTAATTATCAAGGTTATCACTAAGAGGTTATGTCATGCTATGTGTTATATTGGGCACAACATAGAAGGTTGAATGCACGTTAGGTTACACTTTCGAGCGTCTAATCGTTAGAAAGTAAAATGAATAGAAATAATTCTCTTACTTTTATGCAAGTATAATTTTTGTGCAAAGAATTATTTGTAATGTTATTTCTTAACTTTATTACTTTTTCTTGTACAGGAGATTAATTTTAACTGATACTCTTTTAATACCCAATGCATTTCATATTATCATTTAATGAAATTGAATAAGTAACAGCGTTTTAACAATGAAATGCATTATTAATTACACTCTTTATAGAAGAATATATACTATGTTTCTTACATTTTTATTACATTTATTAAAAAATATGTATTTTTCATATCTCCTTATTGACACTTTTCCTATTCCATAAAGTTACTTGTTTATTTGTGTGCTTAAAAATAGGCATTAAGTGGAGGTCGTATGAAATGGGGTCATTTTGAAATGGTTCGCCTAGGAGTTTTACGAAAGATGGATCAAAATCGAATGTTTGCTGTATGGAGAATTGATGCACCATGGCAACCAATTACAAAAAAGGTACCTGGCAACTCTTTCTTTGTCTTCTATTGTTGCTGATTTGTAAGTGATTTGACCATAATTGGTTTGTCTCTCGGCAGCACTGGAATAACCAAGAATTTATGAATTCATGTAATGGCACTATAATAATACTCCAGCCATTCAACCTTCTTCTTCTAATTCTTCTAGTGGCTCTCCAGTCGGTATTCGGTCCATGGCCTCCTCAATTCTCCTCTTCCATTCGGTCCTCTGTTAGGTCCGTCTGTCCGAGGCTTTGATCGAGGTTTCGAAACATCTTCCTTTTTACAGTGCAAGATTGTTAGCCTTGCGACCAACCCCCAACCTGGAGGACCATCAAAATTTGATTCTGAGAAACAGGTCTCTTTGAGGTCCTTTTCTGTGCTCCATTTTTGTTCTGTGTCATGATGTGATTCAAGTCTATGGGTCCATAGGTCATAAGTCCTTAAAACATTTTTAGTTTTATTCTGATTCTCTTGAATGTAATATTGTTAGCAGTATGTGTTTGAGGACCATTGAGACATTTGTATTCCTTCTGATGTCCTGGTTTATTATTGAGATGCTTTCAAAATTTTCTTTTTTGGGAATTGTGGTGAATTGCATGCCAGTGGTCATAATTTTTCCAGAGTTGGCTGAAATGTTTGTTTTTTAATGTTATAAAAGATATGTTATTACTACAAAGGTAACTTCATGAGACTGTTTGTTAGCTGTACTGAGATAATTAATTTACAGTGTAACTGTGCTGGGTTTGGTTCAGACTTTTTGAATTTCTTCTTAAGTGCAGAATTTAATTTCATGGGCATTACTTCAAGTTTCTTAAATGTGATGGGAGTTAGAATTAGTGTACATGACATGCTCATAAATAAAGCATCATAGACTGCATTTCATATTTATTATGCACTTTGTTGTAATACCCATAATTTATATCCCAAAGTTTGTTAAGAGGACAGAAGTAAAAATAATGTTGCATTATAGCAATCAGTAATATTTTGTAACAAGAAGCAGAGCACCATATGGGATTTTCCGAGAGAGATAGTGAAAGTAATTCATTATCGGCTAGCTGGGGTAGACTATCTTTTCTATAAAAGTTACATATATTTTATAATATATAATGCAAATTGTAATTGAGAAACTAATAAGGAACAGTATACAAATATAAATTGCTTCTCAGTTGTGTAAAAGCTTTTTGTTACTATATAAAATAATCACTTTTAAAAACTTACTTACGTATATTTGTACAAAGAATTTGTTTTATTGGACCCACAACTTACAACATACAGAAATATATGCAAAATAAATTGTAGGCTGGATGACAAGGGTTTCATTCCCAGCAGGGGGAGATATTTTACTCTTAACTGTTGCATCACATTTGCTCTGGGGCCCATCCAAACTCCTTTATAATGTTAAAACTTTGCATACCGTGTGGTGTATTAGAATATAAAATAAGTAAACATACAACTATTAACACTATAAAAAGACACTATTGCCATGTTGCAATAGTGTCTTTTTATAGTGTTAATAGTTGTTTGTTTACTTATTTTATATACCTTTATAATGGATACCAGAGGCTCTTTCCTTGATGATAAAGCGACTGGGTTGTGAAGCTTACAGCAAACCTCTATCTAGTGCTGAGGTTGGGAATATGTGGAGTTGTATCTTCTCTCCTATTACACCTTTATGGCGTAATGCTTAATTAAACATGGGGACAATTTTATGTTTGCTTTTACTATTAAGTACCTACTAACTTTTATTGCTACTATATTATACAATTTCAGTGCAATTTATTGTTCAATGAAGCACTCTTGACCTTTCAGGGCCTGGGTCAGCGTATGGGTGGTGGCAAGGGACCTATTGACCACTATGTAACACCTGTCAAAGCAGGAAGAGTCATTATAGAAATGGGAGGAAAGTGTGAATTTGTAGAAGTAAGTTATGTATTTTAATTGCTATCTCCTGATAAATTATTTAAGATATATGTAGTCCATGTGTATGTTGCCCGTGCGCATGTGCACATACACACATGTCCAGATATTGCAGTGGAGTGTACTTTCAAGGATCTTGTTGGCACATGCGTGGAGAGCTAGATTCCAGGTCCAAGGAAGGCGCGTATTTTGTGCTGTAGTCAGCCACTTGCTACGCTTACATTCCTGATATGATATAAAAGGTATATTCCATGTAAAGTTCTCCCATGTGTATGAAAAGAACAACAAATTTGAAACTACTGCGGTTTCCCTGTGCAATTCCTGCCTGTTTTCTACTTGAGAGGTATAATAGTTTATCATTTATTGTTTCTGTAGAGTAAAATTTGCATATCATTGTATTATTGCATAAATTACCACCTGCATTATATTTGTTTACGGGCATTTACATTATTTGTTTAAAAACAAGGTGATTTGATATTAGACAAGCATGTTTTAGCGGTGAGTTATACATTAAAAAATACTGAAATAAATTTGTAAATGTGGGTCAAAAATCGATAGTTTTTAAATTTGGGCCTATCTTACATGCTGGAATTTGGTGTATGAAGTTCCTGGTGAGCATAACTAGTGGCCATACACAGATTGAACACACAGCTGTATGGCAATTGGTGTTTCCTATTATTATTGAAATGTCATAAGTGAATAGTGCAATAGAAGTGTACCAGTCAGTCACCATCCAACTGCACTATCATCTGGCAGATGTTGAGATTAAGACTGGTGAGGGGCATTTGTGTTGAATTGAAAGGTGAAGATTTCTGTCTTCTGGGTTGTTGCGCTGTGTAATATGGTAGATGTTTACCAACGTTTCAGAGGTCATACTGCCTCCGTCATCAGAGTATGAAGATTTCTGTCTTCTGGGTTGTTGCGCTGTGTAGTCTGGTAGATGTTTACAAACGTTTCTGAGGTCATAATGCCTTCGTCATCAGAGTATGAAGATTTCTGTCTTCTGGGTTGTTGCGCTGTGTAGTCTGGTAGATGTTTACCAACGTTTCAGAAGTCATACTGCCTCCGTCATCAGAGTATGAAGATTTCTGTCTTCTGGGTTGTTGCGCTGTGTAGTCTGGT
>NW_019059680.1:2525077-2566086 GCF_000696155.1 Zootermopsis nevadensis
AGTCACTTGTCCCAGGTCTTGAGAAGTCACTCGTTCCAAGTTTTGAGAAGTTCTTGTCCCAAGTTTTGAGAAGTTCTTGTCCCAAGTCTTGAGAAGTCACTTGTCCCACGTCTTGAGAAGTCACTTGTCCCAAGTCTTTAAGTCCAAGATTTTAATTCGGAATTTTTCAGAAATTGTTATTTTCATGCGCTTTTTTGTCAATTTCCAGCATTTTAAAAAATGGAAATTTCTCAAATTATCCTCACACTTTCACTGAAAAATCCGGTTTGTGCCGCATTCGTTATCCGCCGGACTCGGTCTTTGGACGATCCGGTCTCTGTATGGCTCGGTCTCTGATTGTGCTTATCTATAGGGACGTTTTCGTTTAAAGGCCGGATGATGCAAAGATGGATTTCGGCAGAGACCGAGTCTAGTAGAGACTGCGTGTTGCAGAGATTGTTTTCGGCAGAGACCGGGAGTAGCAGAGGCAATCTAAAATTGTCTTAGAGTTGCTGAGACTGAGTGCTGCATAGACCGAGTCTGGCAGAGACCTGGTGTTTCAGTGACCGATTCTGGTAGAAATCGCGTAGGGAAAAGTTTTAAAATTTAATGAAATTTTTTAATTTTTTTAAAAATAAAAAAATTCTGGAATTTGTCTAACAAGCGCACAAATCCAAAAGTTATGGAATTTTTGGAAAAGATTTTAAATTTGAATTTTTTCAAATTCTTTTAGTTTTGTGCACTTTTTAAACAATTTCCAGCATTTTTCGATTTTTTGAAAATTTAGAAAAATTTGAAAATATTTTTCAACATTCTCCTCACCCGTTCCCTGAAGGAACGTGTCTCTGAAGGACCTGGTCCCGGTCTCTACTCTATCTGGTTTCTGTATGACCCGGTCTCTGACGGGTCGTCACTGCAAAGCCCGGTTCCGGAAGAAACCGGGTGAGGCAGAGACCAAGTACGGCAGAGACCGTGTGAGGCAGAGAATGAGTGGAATAGACCGATTGAGGCGGAGACTGAGTCTTGCAGAGACCGGGTGAGACGGAGACTGAGTGTAGCCGAGACCGAGTCGGGCAGACACCGGGTGGGGAGAATTTTAACAAAAGTTTCGAAAAATCAAAAATGTTGGAAATTGTTGAAGAAGAGCACAACACAAAATTCTTTTTAAAAAATTTCAATCTTAAAGGCTGTAAACGAGACGAGTTTAAGACTGAAAATTAAGTACGAAAAATTTAATAAATTCTGACATACGGAAAGACAACTATCTTTATTAGGAACGTCGATATTTTCATAGGCATTTGGGACAATAGCTTCAGAAGTAGTTCATAATTAGGCTAGAAGAGCGTAGTGCAATCGCCGATTCTATTTCTTTAAAGTGAACTACCGAGCCATCTATTGGCGAAGACATGAAGTAATGGGCCCGCGAATCATTTCTGACTTGGAAGTCTATTACCCGGAGAGATACATCGAAAATTCAAAGTTACGTGACATGCCGCGCCTTGTATTTGCAAAGACATGAACTAGTGTGAGGATAAGTGAACTGCCTCGCCATCTGTTGGGGAAGGTTTAAACGCATGGACCCGCGAACATTTTCTGACTTGTTTACCTCTACTACACAAGTGGTGTAGATCGCCATGCTTACTGTAAATGTTGACCAAAGTAGTTTGGCGCGTAATTTAAACCTTTGTTTATCCTTTTAAGACTTAAAGTGAATTTGCTTTTTGTTTGTGAGTTGTGTTACAATTTGTTCATACATTTCCGTTTTGTTTAAAATAGAGTAACAATAACGGAAACATTATGCAAGTGTGACCTTAAAATCGCATCAGAATATCTCTGGGCCCACTAGAAATAACCCATTGAAGAGAGAAAACTAAATATTTGCAATGAGATAAAGTTCTGCAAAACGATGATCACTGGCGCCATTTTAAAATTCGTGTTTTCTATCTATACACACTATTTACCAGATACATCCATGAATTGAAAAGTCTATGGGCAATGAAAAACCAAAATCCTGATCATTATTGTGCTTTGCATACACTTGTGGCATGCCAGATTTTTTCTTTGCAAATAGAATTAGTACTGTAAATGAAATTATTGAAGAAGTTTATGAATCAGAATAGGTTAAATTAACGCCCATACTGACTACAAATTAACTCTGAACTGTGGTGTTAACAGTTTTGCGCCACATGACCAGCTGTAATACACGTATGTGATGACACATGAAGGCAAGGGTTAATAAACATGTACATGAAAATAAGAGATGTATTTACTTACTTACTTCAGAGCTTCCTGATATATATGTCTTATTTACCAGTGAGCCATTACCGTGAATTTTCTCTTCTTCAAGTGTGAAAATATTTTCAGTATGGAAAAAGAAAAAGCTGTATTCCATTCACTATTATCCCTTCTGAACTTGTGAGATATGTCACATATGAACACTGTAATTGGTTTCCCTAGGAGCATTCAATTGAATTATTAATGCAACCAACAAACATTAAAAAAATATTTGAAAGTCAAAAAAATGTTACAGCACAGGAGTTGTAACATGTGAAAGGAATGCTGGAGGCAGGATGCCTGTCTGAGAATATTTAATTTCTCTGAACTGTTTAAAAATGAATTCTTGTATCTTTTGTTCTCTGTAAGAAGGGATTACGTCAGTACAAATTACATTTTTCTTCAGTCCTTCCTACCTACTTGAGGTAGTAAATGAACTAGTTTTTCTAAAGTATGTGTATAATTTTTTATATGCAGTTTTCAACCATTAATGCCAGCATTTCAGTTTTCAGGCTTCTAAAATAATTTTCTAATGGATCCTTCATTTTAAATGTTCCAAAAACCAAATCCTACACCGTTATACCAAAAGCAGGTGCCTACATACCAGTTGTTTTTAAGTGATTACCGAATTTCTTTAAAATGAATGTTATATTATCTTTAATATTTGTCATTTATTGTAAAATGATGTCACCCTGAAATGTCATAAAAATAAGCTGATGTAGATAAAAAACTAAGTCCTTAAACAACAAAAAATACAGCATGATATGCACAAAAGTAATAACAAAATCTAACTGTGGTTTCTTTGTCTTCTTTCTCCTTATAAATCAATAGTAATGAAATTAGTACAAAGAGAAGCCAGAAAGTAAGTTTCCCTGTTTTATTAATCTGCATAGACAACATACGTAAGCACACAGAATACTTTTCAATGTAATCACCATTCAACTTGAGACATTTGTTGTACGAGTAGGCTCAAATCATTTTGGTGAAAAGTTGGGTCCCATGTCCCCACATCTTCCTTAACAACCTCATCTGATTTAAAATGTCATCTTAGGGACGAGTGCTTAAATTAACTTGAAAGATTGACATTACACACTGTCATATATAAACTATAGGAAGGATTGTGCAAAGCCTCACAATCCCACACATTCAACAGCTGTTTCATTCATTTTGTAGTGAGCAGTTCTTTGTCAGATTCATTTTTGGAGCATACACGTGAAAAATGTTTCCTCTTATTTATGTAAATTTCCTGATATGTTCCCACGTCGGGCAAACTCCAATAGGATGATATCATGCAAATCCTAGAACAGTGTCCCCAACACCGGACGTGAATCTGAACTTCTTGGTGGCAGAGGACATAGGTGCTCCCATGATACAAGC
Organism: Zootermopsis nevadensis; assembly: GCF_000696155.1. The sequence continues at coordinate 2,528,708 of NW_019059680.1, forward strand.
TTGGCCTTAAACAGAGAGTATCAGTGTGCTCGTGTTTCATCGCCTGTGACAGCGTGTGCCAGAATCTGATTAAATGCTTCCAAGTACTTCAAGGGATGTTGCTATGTGCTCATGTATTTTGTTGTTCAATCAACTGCTTCTGCACCCACTGGCTACTCACTTTCCAGAAACCACAATCTTCATGGACAATGTCCCATGTAACACCATGAGAACAATTAAACTTATTCTTCACTTGCTGCAGTTACTCAACTGTCTGCATGCAGTGACTCATTGTGACCAGATCAGTTAAGGTGGACGATCATCTAATTCTGGTCTTGTCCACTGAACTATACCAACCAATAGAGGACTCTGATTCTATTTCCTTGCTATCTTCACTGATATCATGTTGTCATACAGATAAATAAATACCCAGAGAATGCCTACTGTTGCGATTTACTTAGCTCACAGAATCTGAATATCAGCTCAAACTTCTTCCTTTGTCCACATCTGTGACGCTGTAACCATTTGAAAGTGGTGTTAGCTTCCATCTTTTTTCTATCCATTTACCAACAAACATAAAAACTTAATTTCTGACCTCCCTCGTACACCGTAACGCTACGTATACATTACTTCAATTTGAACTTTACTTTCTTCTATGGATAGCTGAATACACAAAGATTATAAATGGTTTTATTTGTATTGAAGACATTAGGCATACAATTATCTTAAATGTTAAACAGTCAGCACGTTCATTACTGACGTCTATTCATCTGATCCCATAGGCTGGGTGGCCTGTGGGGCCAAATCGGATGTTAAGATTAGAATATGGCTCTGTTTGCTCAACTCTGTGCTTACTAATATCAAATTTCTTATAACACACATAAGGAGGAAATCTAATACACCATGTTAAGTAAGCACTGAAGGGATTTTCCAAAATGTACAATGTTATCTTCAAATGCATCACCGAGAGAACCTGAATCTCACTTATCTGTGTCTGTTCACTTCTCTTTTCCATCAACTGAGTATCCATGAGTGAATTTGTTTGATTGCAGTGACAGCCTCATTGAGAATACATCTACTTAGTGAGACAACAGCTGTATACTTATTCTTTAACATTATGTTGACTGACATTAATATGTACACTTAAAGTTTTCATTCTGATATCATACATTTCAAGAAATTACAGACAGTGTAACTTAAGTTAAATGTCTATATTGCAATACTGAATGACAGTGCTGAGTTAGTCATCCATTAAACTGACACGCAAGTGCCATTTCACTTTTTCATTACTTAGAAAGTAACATCGCATGCAGCGATCATAGATATTGACGACAAAAATGCCAGTAAAGTATGTTGAGCACAGGACTGTACACTGTCATCAGTGTAATGCTAATATTATGAGTTTTAAAGCAGCCCATCCACGTACGAGTCTGGCTTGTGAGTCCGGCTCGGCTCGGGTTCCATTGAGCCAGACGCGTTTGTGGGTGGGGTGTCACGAGCCGAGTCTACTATGCATGTGCGGTGAAATATATCCGAGCCCCGCTCACGAGTCAAGCTCGCTGAGCCAGACTCATACATGGATGGGCCGCTTAAGGATATATAAAAGCCAAGTGAAACTTTGAAGTCATACTTTTACGTACTGTTACTCAATCATTGCGTCATACGTACATCTACTAACAGATACATCAACACACTTGCACATCACATTTAGTGTACATAGATCATTGATAGAAACACTAACACACTAATATGTCAGATTGCATGCTTCAGTATTCAAAAGCTGTTTCAATAACAATGCTATTCATATTTCATTACAGCAACTGATATTTCGATATGGGCAATCTTTTTATTCGGTATTTCTTCTAAAACAACATCGTACAATTTATCACTGTGAAGGAGGATATCTTTTATTCATTCCAGACTAAACTTGGCAATATTGAAGATGGGATTCATTTAACAACAATGGTATAATTAATTCTACTCTCTAAACTTAGCTATGAGTCTAGCAAGAAATTGTTACTGCCAATACCAACAAATTTTGATATGGTACTGAAAGGATACAGATTACCATGCCATTTATAAGGTGTCCTTGCCAGGACATTAAAAGAAACTATCAAGAAAAGGAAACTTCTACTACAATTATTCTCTCATATGTATACAAATTTGGTAAATATTAATTTGTTTATATAAAATGTGCAACAGTGTCATGGTGCATACAATATGAATCATTTCTATATTTACAAAATTTTACAACACAAAATTTACAAGGGAAAACTGCAATAAATATCTAAAGTGTGACTACATAAAGAAAGAATAAGTGACCATTTCCATAATAAAACTATGAAAATGATTGTTTTATACAATAGTTAAGTTCAAATTAAAAAAATGCATGATGTAGTATAACTGCGCCATGTTCTTATGATTAGAAAGACAAAAGAAGAGTATTCTTGGTTTATGTCCCAGATAATGAATAAATTGTTCTCTGTATTTATGGATTTATGTAACTACAAGTAGTAAGGTGGGGAAAATAGGAACATCAAACATTCTATCGTAATTTACTGGCCATGTCTGACAATCTAGTAACCACAATACCTTATACTCTGAAATCCATTCAACATGCTCTCTAAATTTTCCATGCATTGATAGATGATGACTTTGATATGATGTAATAATATTAATACCCAGAAGTCACAACATATTTATGTACAAAGAAATAGAAATGACGCATGATTTACTTTGTAGTCGAGGAATGTCCCGTTACTTGTTATAAAGCTATGTGACAAAATTCTAAGTTGTTATGGTCACATATGATATAAGTAATTTGCTCACAGTTTGATTTTTGGATTTTTTCATTAACTGGTGTACAGAATTAAATGGCACATGAAGACAAGTGGATTTGTGAGGTTAGGTTAGTTGGTTCACATAATTTTACCATTAGATAATGTCTTAATTCTAAGTTCTTGAAGCTTCATAGTGCTTCTGTTTTAAGCAGTAGTGACAATTTTTGACTAGAGTAGAATAAATGTTATCACTTTTGAGAACACAATACATAAAGATCACTTCCTCTTCACACCGTTAGGTGGATGTTGCAGTTACATTTTACACCAGTAAAAATGTTTTATTTCAGCTGCAGCTATTACAGTAGGCAAGAAATGTGCAGGTGAATTCAAGCATTGGATTCCTTCAGATTATCAAAGTATTCCATAATTTGGTCATAGTTCATACCAAGATTGAGGTCCTCCAGACCAAGAAGTTCCTCTTGCACCCTGAAATCTTCAGCCTCACCATCATATTCTGTGGCAGAAAACATGGGATTTCCCACTATTGTTGCTCGCTTCACTTCCGGACTGTTGCCTCTGTGCTGGACTCCACCACAAGCCATGACACCTTCAGATGGAAACTCTACAAAAGTAGGATCAGGAAGGGCATCTTCATCGTCATCATCTTCCTCTCGGGATGTAATGTACGTTCCTTCTTTGAACTGCCGTTTCGGTTGCTGATTTTTGGCAATGTCTTCTTTCGAGTGATGGTACCTCAGCTGCTGGAGATTGGTTAATTCTTGGTTATAGTTCTTCTGCCTACTGTTAGTCTCCTCAGGTAGATGGTCCACAGGTTTAGGTACAGCAACTGAATCGGCTGCATGGTGATGCACAGAAGAACTGAATTTGCCATTGCGGTGATTATTGTTGATGTTTCTGTGATGGTGATGATGGTGATGATGGCGCCGCGGTGGGGCCGGATTTGGGGCCATCGCAGTTGCCGGAATTGCATCGACCCTCTGATCTGCAGTTACACAGGTAATACCATTATCTGGTAACTGCTGTTGTGGTGGTGGAGGTGGAGGTGGTGGCTGTTGGTGCTGTGGTAAAAATCCAGGCATTAATCCTGGCTGCCTCGAAGGACCAATGCGGGCTGTAACACCTATATTGCGATGAGGTGGAACTGGAGGCTTGTATTCTGCTGCCTCAGTTCCTTCTGCACTTTCTCCATGATGTTGCAGCTGTTTCTCTGGTGGAATACCATGTGGTGGAAGTGGAGGGGGAGGAGGTGTGCTGGAAAAATTAGTAATGTGTGAGGATATTCAAATGTGTGTTTACATTATTACATATATATTATGTAGAAACTCAAATAGAATACAGCTGATCTTGTTTAAATTCTTAAATCCAATGGTAACATCTGAAATCTTAAAGGATGTTTCAGCTAACGGTGATGGTTTTATAGTCTGCTCTATTAGTATCAGTTGTCTTCACTACTCCTGTTTCTATGATTATGACAAAAAATTTAATTCAGTTACATAAACTATGGAAGCAGGTAATATTTTGTTTTAAATTAAATACATTTTGCCTTAATGGAATCTCAGCCAATTAACAAACCAATTAATTGTGGAATAAAACAGATTAGTTCTTTACAATGTGATAAACCCCATATTTTTTCAGCAAAAGTGTAGAGAAAGAGAACAAGCTGACATTAGCATAGTATTAGCAACACTTACATTTGCCACAATTTATCTGCAGCGGATTCCTTGACCACATGCTGGGACTTATGATGTTGCTTTGGTGTAGGAGGTGGCGCAGGATGGTGATGTCTGCTTGGAATCTTCTCTTTCTTACTGTAGGTTGCGCTGTCAATGGCTGGTGGTCGTGATGGCAGATCAATATGGTTAGGGTTGTCAAAACAAGTTGCTAGATTTTGTTGTTCATTTTCCATATTATCTGCTGTACTATAACTCATAGGATTTGAAGTGATGTTTATCTGTTCTTTACCAGACACATTATTGTTATTGCTGCATATAGGTGGAGATATGCCAGGACTAGAGATCTCGCCTGTCACCATGTGACCGGATGCTCGTTCAAGAGTCGCCCTGCCTAGCCAAACCCAATCATGTGCATTTGTTGTGGATTCTCGTGGCTGTCTTTTTCCTCCCAGATGTCCACTAGCAGCCAAACCAATGCTGCTAATTCCACTACCTCCTGTAACTTTACTAACTGCAGCACCCAAACTGTGAAGACCACTTGAACCTCCACCAGTATTACCGCTTGAAGAATCTATAGCCTGAGGTTTAAACTTGGAGGCATACACAACACATGATACAACAAACACCACAATAGCAAAGCAGAAGGCTGCCAGCAGTACATACATTCCAATTTCAAGGGGAGTCATGTGCATGCTGTTGTGCGGTCTCATTCCAACTCCTGATGCCATACCATTAGCAGCAGCTGAATGGTGTTGACGTGCCTCAACTGTTGGCTCGTGATTGTTTTCATCCTTCAGTGGAATACCTGTAATGAACAGAAGAATTAACAGTAATGGAATTTAATGAATAACGAATATTAATATGAATATTAAAACTAACATCCCACAGTGACCATGATGTACCACAAGATAAAATAACTATTCTGAGTTTAATAACCAACAGCAACAAGGCATTCTGTGGGCTGTATTACATTTTCTGTAAAAAAATTGTTTTCAATATTAGAAAAGATATTTCTGAAATTACTTATTAAAACATTATATTTACTTCCTGGTATACTGTTACATTACCTTTGTATTCAACTCTACAATATATAAAATAATAATTTTTCAATTGTATAATATAAGTTAGAAAATATTACAGCACATAGTTTTCAAAGAATTTTAAGCCCATTCTTACTGATATACAGTTGAAATATAGGTCAGGACACTTTAGTGCCAAAAAGATGCATCATTATGTAATATAACGTGGATATACTACAATGACAAGAGACCAAATAGAGCTTAAGGGAAGAATATACATAAAGGGGGGCATTCAGACAATATCATATGCCTCCAATTGGGCCATACTTTAAACAAACATTCAAGTGGGATCCAGTCACCATTCAGGTGTCTGTTCCTCTTTTTTGTACCATCGGGTCAGAGCCAACCCCTGGTGACATTATGAACAAGTTCCCTCTGATAGGGACCTGTTCATATGTTTCCTAGGCAAATGATCCAGAAGTGGTTTGCCGTTGCCTTCTTCTGTGTGCTTAGTGTCAAACGATGATGAAAATGGAGTAATTGCTGGGATGCCATGGAGAAACCGGGGAAGCCCCGGACGAAAATTCCATGATACCTGGACCACGGCCTTATAAACCCGGGATCCCAAGATTATAAGCCCAGCATTCTGACTGCTAGACCACCGTGGCGGTTCTGTACCTAATGGCCGTAAAATATTCTAAGCAGGAAGCAATGATGCACATTGTGCTAGGTTTGCTTTGATCTGATCTGGTTGAAGCCTACAGGATAATTTTGTGTTACCTATAATTCATATACACATTATGGTGCAAAATATTTTGTTTCCAAGAACTACAGATTATTTGATTTTTATGAAATAATCTAACAATTTTACACATCTTGCAGAACTAGGCAGAGCAGTTCTCATTGTTACAATAAAATTAAATGTGGAAAGTTACACAGTAGTACCTTTCAGAATGTCACGCAGATCAGCAGCCATCTCTCTGCTATTTTTCCTGTCACGTCCACCATGGCCTGATCCCACATTTCCACCTCCATCATTCTGCACAAAGTCCGGCCTCTGTGGCACTTCACTAGCAGAAAAGTCCACATCAACGTGTGCTGATGCAGCTGCTAATGGTCCTCCTATATTGCCTTTGCCAGTACTTTTACTGGCTCCACCGCTAGCACCACCTCGACGTACTGCCGTACTCCCACGACATTCTTCAGCCAGCAGAAGGGCCACCCGCAGTAGATCACCGTGACCCTCACCCACAGCTATTACACGTGGATGATGAGAAGCAACCATTGGAGCAAATGCAACCACTTCAGGATCTAAACTGTCCACCAGAAGGTAGAAATCACTCACAGCGACATCACGTAGTGGAGTCCGAAAGCCGTCTGAAAACTCCATGTCAATATCCAACAATCCTTCCTGTAAGAAATTAAATAAAAGAGCGAACAATATTTGTAACAATGATTTTACATAAATCCTTATATTATAATATTAACTGAGAAAAGTCTCAACATAAAAAGAATTCACTAGACAGAATAACTGTTGTTTCTAACAATGTTTATATGAGGAACTTTATAAGAGGGTTAACTTTCAAACAAAATGGATATTTTCTTAAAAACCATTAAGAAAATTATTTAATTGTATTTCATGATGATGCCAGTTTTAAATCCTTGCCTTTAATTATATTAACATTTTTCACAACTTCTGGGTGGAGGAAACATTAATGCCATCTATTTTATGCTTACAAAATATTTACTGTAACATTTTCAAGGTTTATTAAACTTTTGTTTAGACCGAATCACCACAAAAGAAATTAATAACATGATAAAGATGCACCCAATTTTTAAATTGATAATGAAGATTGATGAATTATTATACCTGGCATAATAAATATAGTAGTATAACAGAATATGTGTACAAATTATATATATGACATTTCATGTGTTGAGAAGTGTCATATAGATGAAGTGAATACTTGAAGTTTTGTTAATAATGTAAAATTCCTATGCCAGCTTTGGCCACTTTTTATTTGTTCTCCCATATGTTCAGTCAGTATTATTCTCACATACTCCCACATGAAAGGAAGGGAAATTTCCAAAACAGTTCTGTATCACTGTAAGAGAGTTATTTCAATAAAATCAGCCCTTTGTCCTGTTCCTCACTTTCAAAACAATTTGCAGTATTTCTGTGTGCACTAATTTTAGTTGGAAATTTGTGTTTCAGCTTTCATTTTCAACTTTGTGATGTTAGAAGTCGTGGTGAAACTGCATCTATCCAAATACAGAGCTGCAGTATGGAATTTAGTGGTGTTAAGTGTTAAGATCAAAGAATATCACACAATTGGTTCACATGAATAACAAAACCGTTATTACTCTTATTTACTTATTTTTTAGATTTGTAGTTAATCTATATTGCTAAAGTTCTAAATGCTGATAATTAAGAACAGACTGTATTCCATGACCACTGCAGTGTTTATTAGTATATAATATTTATTACTTTTTAATATTTTATACCAATTTTATTTTGGAGTTTATTTATTTACCTTAAAACCAAATACATAAAAATGCTACATATATCTTTACAACTGAGAACAAAGATTGTTTCCCCAATTTTTTCCATTTAAAAATTTCTCTAATGGGAGTCAATTATAGGCAACTGAAATTACTGTTTTATGCACATTAAAAGGACCGAGGATTCCTGTGCAGTAGTTTATATAGCTGCAAATTTAATAGGGTGCCATATAAGCTATTAATATGGGTTCTGATGATGGTGTGATATAGATGAGTTTGTTGGGTTTTTGGACTTTGTACATCATCCAAGGTTAAAATGTGTACAAAGTATACACTGGTCTAGTGATTGAGACTAGTTCTTTCTATTGGACCTAACAGAGTAGGTGCGACTATGCCATACACCTGAAGACAAAAATGGATCCGGTTTTCAAAATGTCGTATACATTTTAACCTTGGATGATGGACAAGTCCTAAAATCCAAAAAACCAGACTATTAATATGGGACTTTTAAACAGGAAATCACAGTTTTAAAAAATCGTTATTACTTCTATGTTGTCAACTCATGAACGCCCTTTTATGAGTAGTGTAAGTATGTATCGGACACTGTTTCTTCTATCAGTGCATGATCTGACCTTTGCAAATGGCTACAGTGACAACACAGTTATCTGGGGTCAATAGCCTTTGTGCTAGTGGAGTGGCTGATACCTGTCTAGCTTGATGGTGGCGACATCACAGGGTTTCCCCATATATAGCTGCGTGGGTGAAGAGTCGGCTAGAAATTCATGAACGCTACTTCTGCATTCAGAAATGTAACTTGTGATTGTCTTCATGTAAACTGCGTGTTACTATTATTGTCTGATTTTAAATAAAATTGGAATATTTTGACAAAAGTTAGGACAAATTCCAATATTGAATTATGACAATCAAGATTTATTACATGCAACAGCGAGGACAGGCAGATATGAGAAAAGTTAGAGTACATAATGTCTGCAGTGTCAATATGAATATGCCTGAAAGATGATCCCTGATCATCTGAAATTGTGTAATATTTGTGATGCAACTGGAGAGATTATAATTTCATACCAACCCCTGAAATTACCAGGGGCCTGATGCTGATCACTCACCCCCATCTAGTGCCGAGGTCAAGAAAGAGTATGGGCCTATATGGCGTGCAGTGGGACAGCTTACCTTACCTTACTTTACCTTACGAAATCCGAGAAACAAAACAATGCAATAAAAATTATGTTTTAATAAATTTAAAAAAAAGGAATGGTTCAAGAAGAAGCAAGCACAGCAACAGTAAATATTGCTTTTCATGATAAGAGGAACATAATCCCTTGACATGAGGACTATAAAATCTCCTGTACCTGGTATTGAGCTGTCAACTTCCTAGTCACTGATGTCTCCGCAATGTAACCATTCTCTACTGCATTGTCCGGCACAATGGACAGCTGCAAGCCCGAGACCACTCTCACCTGAAGTCTTGTTATGCTCACTTTGTCATTGACTACTCGAACTTCCTTTGCACCAATTACTCTTCCTGTGATGGGAGACAGTACCTGAAAGCAGGAAACTAAGTTATCTTCTGTTATTACTATTGTTTTGAATAAATATCCTTTGTATGCAGATTACAAAGCATTAGAAATATAATTTACTAGAAGATATCTTTACGCTGATGATATAAAGTACAGTAATGAGGTACTGCATATGAAAATTGTTTCTAAATAATAGAAAGGCTGGACTTTAAAGGTAATTGTTATTCATGTTTTCAGGGTTAGATAACACCTTAAACGTTTTCTATCTTACATGCTGAAACTGGAATTTGTAAAGTAGCATGAAGTATAAGCAAATGACAGATTTGCATTCATTTCACTGAAGACTGTAATTAACGGCTAATCAATATGTGACTCATAATGTCTAAGAAAGATGGAATGTTTTTTCAGATAATCTGAAATATTTAAAAAATTAAATTAATATAAATATATTGAATATGGAAAGTAGCTTCTGTAAAACAATATTGTAAAATATATTTTCAGTCAGAAGCAGTACCAAATATCCACAAAGAATATCAATGAACCTGAAAATAATAAATACATAAATAACATCTTAAAATATAAATGAAAAAATACAGGGAGCAGATCTTTATAACAGTCATCTCAGTATCAGCAGAAGAACAATTCAAAAGTTGTTGCTGTTGGTCTTCTGGGCTGTAATACTGTGTGAACTTGTAGGTAGTTACCATAATTATGCCTCTATCTTCAGTCCTGAATCTTTATGGAATAACATTATATTTGGAGAAAATGGAAGGTAGTTACTTGGTTAGTACCACTGTTTCATTTTAAAAGTAATGAAGGGTTCATACCTGGACCTCTGTTCTTCCAATGCTCCGGCCTTGTAAAATACATCCGTGCAAACTTGCTATTCGTGGATCAGACACACGTAGTAAACTCAGTACTAGATCAGTGACACGAAGTGAAGTTCGACGACTTACAAAATAACTGACTCTGCCTGAATCATGGTCTGTGGCTAGAAAGTGGGCATACACCTGAGCAGAAAACAATAATTGTAATTAGAATAACAATTACTTAATGTAATACAAAGATGAAAGAAATTATTTAAAACTAACTTACCTCTACTGGACTTTGCTGGAAACGAAGTCGACAGACTGTGTGACGTTCTTGATCAATACCATTTCCTACATCTTCCGGAAGCATTGCTCCTGTGTTAGGCCAACCTCTGTATGGCCCAGGTCGATTATTTTGAGTATCATCTGATGACCTTTTAATTTTTGCACTGGTAGAAAAAGAGAACAAAGTATTGATATATAAAAAAACAATTTTTATTTATCCTAGTGGAATATGTAATATATATATAAACTCAACATGATTTAATGCAGTATAATAATGCCAGAATCTGATAATTACAGGAAATTGTGAATCAATATAAAATATTTATTTTCTTTAATTTCCTGTTTTAATTGTAAAGTAGAGGGAATCCATAATTATTCCTATTCATAAGATGGGGGACAAGACAGTGTGGTAATTACCGAGGAATTTCTCTGGTATCAACCTCATACAAAATTCTATCAAACATTCTTCTGGCAAGATTAACTCCATATGCGAATGAAATTATTGGGGATCATCAGTGTGGGTTCAGACGAAACAGATCAACGATTGATCAGATCTTTTACATTCGTCAGATACTAGAGAAAAAATGGGAGTTCAGTGAGACCGTACTTCAATTATTTATAGATTTAAAAAAAGCCTATGACTCTGTGAAGCGAGAAGTGTTATATAATATTCTTATTGAATTTGGTTACCAAAGAAGCTAGTGAGTCTAATAAAAATGTGCTTAAATGAAACCTGTAGCAAAATTTGTATAGGTAAATATTTATCTGAGACATTCTTCATCAAGAACGGTTTAAAACAGGGAGATGCTTTGTCTCCTTTGCTCTTTAACTTTGCGCTAGAATATGCCATCAGGAAAGTCCAAGATAGGCAGGAGGGTTTGCAATTGAATGGGACACATCAGCTATTGGCATATACTGATGATGTTAATTTATTGGGAGATGATATAAATACAATAAAGAGGAACACAGAAGTTTTACTAGAGGCTAGTAGACAGGTAGGGCTAGAAGTAAATTCAGAAAAAAACCAAGTACATGTTAGTATCTCGTCGTCAGAAGACAGGCGGGCAGAATTGTGTTAGGGGGGCTAATAAATCCTTTGAAAGTGTTACAAAGTTCAAATATTTGGGAACAACAATAACAAATCAAAATGATACTCATGAGGAAGTTAGGAAGAGACTAAATTCCGGAAATTCTTGCTACTTCTCAGTTCCAAATATTTTGTCTTCCCATCTGATTTCTATAAACCTGAAAATTAAAGTATAACAAAACAATAATTTTGCCTGTTGTTTTGTATGGGTGCGAAACATGGTCTTTCACTATGAGTTAGGAACACAGATTGCAGGTGTTTGAGAATAGGGTGTTGAGGAGGATATTTAGGCCCAGGAGAGAAGACGCTGGGACATGGAGAAAACTGCATAATCATGAGCTTAAAAATCTGAACTCTTCCCCCAGTATTGTCAGGGTGATTAAGTCGAGAAGAATGAGATGGGCGGGGTATGTATCGCACATGGATGGGACAAGAGGTGTGAACTGGGTTTTGGTTGGGAAGCCTGAGGGAAGAGACCGCTGGGGAGACCTAGACGTAGATGGGAGGATAATGTCAGGTGGGATCTATGGGAGATAGGAGTTGAAGGAGACTGGATTCTGTTGGCCCAGGACAGGGTCCGGTGGAGGGCTTTGGTTAATTCGGTGATGAACCTTCGTGTTCGGTAAGCCATCTAGTTAGTTAGTTAGTTAGTTGTGAAATTTATAATGTGATAGAGGAAATTATTATTGCCCATTGGTGAAATTAAAAGCCACACTCACTCTGAGGTTTAGTCCAATATTCTTTGAGAGGTTAAACAACTAAACTACTCTTTTCCCTGCAGATTCTTAGCTGACTGGTAGTATGAACTTCTCCCATAATTAATACCAAACCATGGCATTTCTAATAAAGAAATATATAATTATTTAAATTCTGCTTTAACACTCTCTTTCCATCATATTTACAGTTAAGAAGAAATACATCATACCAGCTGAAAAATCAGCAGCACCATGGCGCATAAAGAAAACAATAAAGTTTGCATGAAAATATAAAGTTGATCCTCAACATAATTATAAAGCCATGAAGGCATATACGGGTGTTAAGATAAAGATCCACACATTCTACACCACAACACTAGATAGAAGTACGTACTTAACAGAACATTTGGTGAGAACTTGTCTGGACGTGCCATAAAAGACAAAGTGCTTGCTTCTGCCAGAAACTGAACCATGATTACTTAAATTTATGGTTTCACTGTAATTATATTTTAATATAAAACCCATACTCAGAATTCAGCTTACCTTACATGTTCCTCAGGTACTTTCCAACCCTTCACCTGGCTGAGCCGAAAGTCAGCCACATTAACTTCCAAAGGAAACTCTGGCATCCATACTGTGAATTTGGCTAGGCCGGTGTAGGTCCCATACTTAACCAGCACTGAGGCATTAGATGATCCACGAATTTCAGAGCCATCCACATACACAGAACTGCATGATGATGACACCTAAAATCAAACACTAAAATCAATTCAATACTTCATTCATAGACAGGGAAAGTATCATATATAACTAATCCTCTGGTAATTAGAACATGATGGTTAAACACTAGCTTAACCTAAGTCAGTTCCATCCACTTCACATTACCGAGACCCAATTTACACAACATTAGTTTTAATGTTCGTGTAAAACCTCTGTCTCTGTTTTGGCCTTTAGAATGGTCACTTTCCAGCATATTTTGTCAAAATGATATATGATGTATCCACCATCAAATTAACTTTTTCGTAACAAAGTAATTCTTTGAGAAGCTAACAGCCATTCAGCTACTCAAGATATTTTCTGTATTTTATGGAATTCAAAGTTTTTGTACCATATTCACATGAATGTACCACTGAACTCCATTCCAAGTCAGCTGAATCCAGTCCACATTATTTTAAGGTCCACTTTAAATTTATCCTTTCACCTATGACAGGTCACACACCATTCAGGTATTCTAAATAACATTTTCTATGCATTTCTTGTCTCCCCATACACTTCATAATCCATGATTTGGTCACCTTAATATTAATTTATGAAGCTCCTCATATTAATTTTCTGCCTTCTTCTATTACTTATTCGTGTTAAATCCAAATATTATCATCATAAATCCAATGGAGCACATTCTTTTTTGAGTAGCTCATAATCAATTAGCTAGTCAAATTTCTACCTTTCATGGAACCCAGTGTTTCATTACTCTGTTTATAAGAGCCTGCCATCTGTCCCTGTCTTCAGCCAGATCTTTCCAGTACACATTTTTTACAAGTTTTTACCAATTTATAATCCAGTTATCCATACAAGACCTGTTTCAATAAGCACCATAAAAATAAACAAACAACAATGCTACATAACCTCTGCGCTTGTCAAATACAATTACATAAACCAAATAAAGAAATATATTTGATATGTAAATCTATAGAACAATCCTCATTTGGTAATAAATATAACATGAAAATTGTACTTGAAATAGTGGAGACAGAATGTCCTTGAAGTTTGGGGAAAATAAATGTTTGATAACAGAGATTCAAAGAGTAGATGAAATGAACTGAGGTCATGAAAGCTGTAAAAGCAGACAAACAGGTTTATTAAGAGGCAAATAATGAGAGGGACTACAGATTATTATGTCTATAACTTAAACTGCTCACAACGGAGACCAAACAACATCAGGGCTTAAGCTGTCATGATGAAAGACGCTCGATATAAATATAATTAAGCAAGCAAGAGAAGCATGATGTATAGAGGCTGTCAGGTTTGTGTTTGGATGGAGTGGGAGGGGAGAGATGTGTGGTCACAAGCTTTTGTACGTGAGAGTTTGAGGCAGCTCCTAGCAATATAGGCCACCTCATTCATTATGTGATAACTATTTTAAGTAGAGAGCATCACAGATCCACAGGACCATTACAAGAAGCACACATAAAAGTTACTGTGTGCAATTCCCTTCTACAATTACAGTTGTTGAGGTTTGTAAACAGAAACTGTAACTGTAAACTGAAATCCCATGTCTTTCTCTCTTGTGCCTTAGTTGCTTAATGTAAATTCAAAATGGAAGAGACTGAAGCATGAGGTTTTCAAGACTGCGATTTTATGCAGGACGTTCTCATTATATCATTACACCTTCTGTTAATTTCTCACATCATGACAATTCAAAATTTTTAATTCTTCTTCAGCTTACTGACTGTTATATTCCTTAGCACTGAATGAGGTTAAAAGTGCAGAAGATTTGCTACACGTTATCTTCATCGCTACACAGACATTATTTAGACATTTCTGGATATGTCAGGGTAAACTAAATGGACTGCGATATTAGAACTTGGGGCAAAATGTATGTGTTCTGCTAACCCCTTCCTTCTTTGTAAAGCCTTAGAAGTAAAATATAAATTGTTCACTGAGACATTTGTAAACATCAAATTGTGTAAAATGTGATTGCGGCTATTCTTGTGTGAGGTATTTCAACACTTGGACTGCTTAATGATAGCTCATAATCAGAATTTATGAGTTTTGAATGTGATAGTTGTACAGAAGTGCTGATTGTTTTTGTTGTCAACTCCTACTAAACACATTAAAAAATAAATAATTATGAACAATGAAAGAAGATAGGTAATACTTCAGTACTTTATCAGCACTACATACAAGCTCCTACTGTGGACATGTGAATAACACTGAAATGGAACGTATGATATGGGAGTTGCTATTTATTTTCTATGCAGTCATGGGGTAACTTCACAACAATTTTATTTATAGTACCAAACAATGTGTTCTGACTGCCAGATTCACATGTTCAGTAGCTAACTGAATGGTTTTCTATGACGTACGTAATTAAAGCTTTTTGGATAATGCAGAATGAGACACGATTCATGATACTCTAGTATGTTTGAAGAGAGGCTGTTAGTTGGATGCCAAACATGTTACCTGTTGTTTTAAATTTATATAGAATATTAATGGCCGCGCGGTCTGAGGCGTGGGTCTTGTGCCGCTTGGTCACTGGGACCATGGGTTCGAATCCCACTCAAGCCATGGATGTTTGTCCGCGTTTCTCTGTGTTGTGCTGTCCTGTGTACAGGTAGAGGCCTTGCGACGGGCCGATCCCTCGTCCAAGGAGTCCTACCGAATGTCTATAGATGAAGCCAAAGAAAAGTTGGGACACGTAGTGCTCAGGCACTTGAAGAATGGGTCGTTCCCAGTATCCAGTATTAATGTCTCTCTCTGAGAGACGTTACTGAACATATTTGGAAACAAAGTGCTGAGGAGAATAATATTTGTGTTTAAAAGACATAAACAAATAATGCGATGGAGAAAATTACATGAAGAAGAGTGCTCTTCAACTAGTGTCGTTAGTTACTGGATCAATGAGGGTTAAGATAGGGATATAAGACATGTGTGAAAGAAACAAGAAACACATATACAATTTTTGTTGACAAGTCTCAAGAACAGATATTGCTTCAGGGATTGAGATATATTGGAAGGATAAGCCACTTAGACTGGCATGTTGGGTTTCTATGATCTATATATACATGATACATGCAAGCTTGATTGTGCTTGTATGTGCCACAGAATTGCAAAAGGAGTTGGTTAATTTTTAAATTGACTACGTGGGATAATAGTAAAAACGTACTTTCTTAATATCTATCTAAAATGCTACCAAACTTTGACAAAGCAAATATCCCAGTCCAATTTCAACACCCTGGCACACAATTGTTTCAGTTTTAGAAAGTAAGAAATATATTGTATTTTAAATTTTAAATTTAGATTTTACAGACTGCCATTTACACCACTTTTCCCATTAAATGAGACGGCTTGGTTAGTTTAAGGATTTCTCACAAGACAGGAAGTTACATGCCATAGCTGTGGTGGTTCATAAAGATGAGGTCAGGGTATAGGGAGGAGATGCATAGTAGGTACTGGCTGATGGAGTGAAAGAGACGGAGGGAAAAGATCTGACGTTGCTATGGTTACATCTCATCCCATTTCATTTCACCCTCCGTGATGTTTGTCTCTTTCTGTAATTCTCGGACGGATTTCTCTTCTTCGTGTTCTGCTCTTCTCTTTCATGGTGCAACGTCCATCTAGAATACTGGGAGTAGAGCTCCATCTGTTTGATACCTTCTTTCACAAAATACATTCAGAGTACTTGCTCTTTTAGTTTTAAACACAGTCCACCAATATGTCCTTTGGTTCTAGCAAACTTTAATAAAATGTACAAATTTCACCTTCCTTCACCAGCGCATAAAAGAACGGTGACATGGCGTTTGCTCACGACATCAATATGACCCAAGGCCTGAAATACCGCCAACGCCAGTGAAACAGCGTAGGAGGAGACATCTGGTAATAGACCGTAAACTACACATAGCTATTATCATTTGTAGTATATATGCATATTTAAAAGTGAATTAACTACAGACTTTATTCACAAAGGGAAGTTGGTGGTACAAGTAATGATAATTTTGGGGGTTAAATTGATTAAAACTAACTCGTCTGGTATTATACTTCATGAGAAACTGTAGGTACTCGTTTATTCAAAAAACATTCCTGTTGCTATAGGCCTACAGTCTTCAAGTCCATCACCATCATTACAAAAGCCAGCGATCTGGTTACGTCTATTCTGTATTACCACACCGTTCTCAATAACCATTTATATACATTCCTTTCTTCTATGACTCAGCTTACAAACATTCTATTTCCACAAAGTCTTCAAATTATTATAATTATTCTAACCATGCTACATGTCTCTTTTATATCAATAGTTTTGCCTTAACCATTCTAGTTTAAACGCAACTGTAACAAACTCCTGGTATAATATTCACAATGCGGTCCTCCAGGTTGGGGGTTGTTCGCAAGGCTAACAACCTTGCACCGTAAAAAGGAAGATGTTTCGAAACCTCGATCAAAGCCTCGGACAGACGGACCTAACAGAGGACCGAACGAAAGAGGAGAATTGAGGAGGCCATGGACCGAATACGGACCGGAGAGCCATAGAAGAAGAAAAAGAAGAAGAAGAAGAAAAATGTAAGCTGCAAGAACAAAAAACCTTTACTATCGATTTGTAGGCTCTTTGAGAAAAGACATCACTGAATTACGTTTCGTTCTGATGCAGTGTGCTCCAGAATGCAACTCGACATAAAACACATTATCCATAGTATCATTTATATAGTTCAATATGTCTATGTTTCGATATGTGTGTAGTCCAATATGAATTCCGTCTGTATTGTCACTCAAAATTTCGATTGGAAAGCCTGAAAAACCACTCGAGGGACCTGAACGTAGATGGGAAGATAATATTAAAATGGATCTTAAGAGAATAGGATGAGATGGTGTGGACTAGATTGATTTGGCTCAGGACAAGGGCGGTAATGAACCTTCAGGTTCCATAAAAGGCGAGATAATTTCCTGTCTAGCTAAATGGTTATCAGCTTCTTAGGGAGGACTCTGCTCCATAGAATCAGAGAGAAAGTAAGTGAATTAGTGATTTTTATATTGCTAATCATCATCGAGACAATAACATCCCCGACCACGGGGTCAAATATTCTTAAACGACAATTTTCTTGAATTATCTCATTTCATCTAGCAAACACATACAAGAACAGCAACTCAAATTGGTGCAAGAACACTAACTTTAATGACAGCACCAGCTGTTGGTGTCGTCCGTTTCAGAGTTCGGAAGAATACCATTTTAAGAACAGTTATAGTTTTTATGCAATTCACATTTTAAACCTAGCACTTTTGAGAAGAAACTTACTTACCTACGACGAACTGTGCAGGAGAAATTTCATTTTGTAAATTACGAGTCATCAGTTATTGACATCAAACAGAAACACTTCATGTTGCTATTTCCCATTTTTTAAAAGAACACTCGTGTAACAGTCACATGTTTTTAAGCCACCCATCAACATACTAAAATGTATACGGAATTAATATTGTTCTCATACGATCGTAAAACGTTACTGAAATGAGATAACCTCCACTAGCCCACTGTTCATTACAGAGGGCAGATAGGTTCTACACACAGCTATTTGGCAAAGATAATATTCGTCACGATCATTGATTCTATAAGAATCAATCTAGACTGTTTTTTGAAAGAGCAATGTATTAACATGAGAACAATGGAAATGTTGTTTAAATTTGTGCTGCTGCTATATGATGACAATTTTGATTGAGCGTTTGGAACATTATCACACAGTGATAGGAGATAAAGGTGTATTCTTTTGTGCTGTAGATAAAATGCTAAAGGAGTTTTAGAAACTTTCCAAAACACCAGCAAGACTGTGGTGCCATCTGTCTTCGTCGAGACGAGAAACTTGTTCGAGTTTTTTACTCACTACGAAATAGTAAATGGAAAGCGTAGATAAGGACTGGAATATTCTGCTTGCGGCTACTATCTCTATCGATTTCGGAGTTTTACAGTCGACCTTCATTCAAAAATACAAGCAAAATGCATTTGAAGAATTGTTAACTACGGTTTTCTAGAATTTCATCAAAAAATTCAGGGATTAATATCATTGAGCTAAATAACAAGTTGACGATAAATGTTTATGCACATTTTATAGCCTATACAAATAGAAACAATTCAATAAACTAAGTTTCCGAGATATACCCATAAGAGGTACAGTTATTATTATTTAGTGTTCTGTCTGACGACAGGTCCATATGAACAGGATCCTTCCATCCTTATCTCGGACTGGGACCTGTTCATATACGTTCTTGGCAGATGATCCAGAAGTGGTTTGCCATTGCCTTCTTCTGTGTGTGAATGGAGTAATTGTTGGGATGCCACGGAGAAACCGGGGAAGCCCCCGGAGGAAAACTCCGTGTTGCCTAGACCACGGCCTTGCCCAACACAAGTTATAAATTCAGGCACCGCCGGGAATCGAACCCGAGACCCCAGGATTAACCGCTAGACCACCGTGGCTCGCAAGAGATACAGTGCCGAAGAATAAAAATATTGAGACAAAAGAGAATAATCCACATTCAAATTAACAAATATGGCTGTCTTGTGGGTTGTAGCGCCGTGTAGTGTAGCAGAATTTTACCAATATTTCAGAGGTCCTTGCTGCCTCAAATCCTACGAATTAAAATAATTTTTATAACAAAACGTGATCAATTTTAGACGTTCAATATGCTTTAAAATAAATAACTAAAGGCTTCTACCTTAATCTATTTTTATCTAACAAGAAAATTACCTACAGAAGTGATCAGCCAACCAACCAAGTAAAAAATCTAAAAGACTGACTAAATAAGTGCGGTAAATGAATAAGACAGTCTTTCAAAAGACATCCGAGTTCTAATTTGGTGCTCTTTCCTGCGGGTAGGACGACATTATAACCAACTTTCATTTTAAAGTAGAAGGGTACGCTAAAAAGTCTGTCTTGTACCGTCTTCGTTTGTTTACTACGCCGATATTAACTTTATATGACAGCAGCCTACGTCATCTTCGTTGAGTATTGCAGAACACGAAACACGCTTTAGCACGCTGTACTTCTCATGCTGCCTGTGATTACTGAAAACAGAAATACAGAATAATTTCCATGGGTATGATGGAGTAAAAACAGTGATATATTCGAATATATTGTTTGGCACTCTAACGGTCTTCGTTCGAGCCTCGGCTGTATCCTGTGCACACGTCACAAATGAGTGCACCTGAGACTCGAGAGTCTTCTTTTTCTAGAAACTTCTTTCCGTCTCTGGATTCAAGTACTGCGCATGCGCAGCACGTTTGCAACGGATGCCAGTGCACGAGTATACCAAACTTCATACTGCAGATGTACAATACATTTATGCATGAAGATGGCACAGAAATGTGGGTCTTAAAGATTAACGTTGTTAAGGATTCCAGACGTGATTTCCAATTCTGTGTCCGCCTTCGTTTCATGGTAGCTATTTGTATGTAAGACTGGGACTTTCTGCACTATGTAGATTATGTTTGTGCTAGACTTAGACAAATTTTATAGCGAATGTAGGACTATTCGACTTATTTACTTCATTATTCATTTATGACCACACTAAAATAAATAATACAGAAACATAAAATGAGGGTGTCATCTGAAAAAAATATAGTTCACAAAAAGAGAGAAATTTCTTTAACTAGCTATTAGCTTCTCAAATAGAAATCTGTTCCTAAATGTCTGCTATGAGTAAAATAGCATTATATGCTTGACGAATTATACGAAACTTTAGCTACACTGTTGTCATTCTCATCATTTGTCTCGTCTTGAATTATATTTCGATATCGTAACAGTTTTTTATACATCGAGCACTCATACATTCTTTGTCCTTTAGCCTTGTAGATGATAACATGAATAACTGAATAACACTATAGACCTGTGCCATTTTTGTACAAATACGATGATCTTACTGGACCACTATTACGCCCCATTCCAACCCAGCAAAACCCACTTCACACCTTCATAACTTATTAATACGATACCCATTTTGGTATTATTCTAATATCCACGCCCAGGTCACTCAAATTTTCTCATCTCTTCAGATGTCCGTACGAAAATTTGCACATATGTCTTTTTCCTGATTCGTAATAAATGTTCTATCCTTCTTATGAATCTGTATATTGTAACTATGTTGTAAACAAATAAACACAACTTTATTAGAGTTACACGTAAAGCTTATGTCCAAGTACGAGGAGAGTACCTTATTGGATCAGGCCACAATGTTGCATCTTAATGCGTAGGTAGATTCACTTCCCTCACTTCAAAATTGTTAGCACTGGTGAGATGTCAATGGCGGTAACTAAAGAATCCGTGTGGTTTGATACAATTTATTCGTGAATTATGCTAAGCTCTGAGATTATACTGGTATTTTCAAAGGGAACGTAAGCTGGTCCTTACGTTATCCAGTTGACGAAATTTACTTGCTTAGATTTCTATTTTTATCTCAATCTTCACACAACGATTTATGAATAATAACAAAACATCTGTGACTATCATTTATTTCATGTCCTCATCTTCTTATGATGAGTGTTACAAGTAGTACAAATTATGATAATGTCACCAAATTAAGTTATAAGAGGTGTTATTTGATGGTGGGAAAAATAGTCCGAAACATATTATAAGAAAAATAATAACATGAAATAAATAGCAGACATTAGTGAAACGTTATTCAATCACAAATCGTACTGCGAAGAATGAGGGAAATATATAAATTTAAGAGATCAACAGGGTGATCTGAAATATAACCTGGTACTTATTTAGATTCAGCTTCCACCAACCCCGAATCACCTGTATCTGTGATGCAGTTGCCAGGAACTCTGAGGGCCATGGAATTCAGTTCCCGGAAAGTATCAAGACACGATATTGCTACTGCAGTTACTAGGAATATACAGTAATTACTAACCCTCTTTAATTAACGAAGTACGAGATACACTCTTAGCAGCAGTGAACAGACGCCACGAAATTTGCGGGTTTCAGTTGCGCTCAGTTTCCATTGTTTAAGATCAGAAAGCCTGCTGATCATCGAGTGTTGTAACATTGGCAGTTGACATCAGATTCTATTCTCTGTAGTTGTCTTGCATTTTAATGCAATTCAAGTTGCTTGTACAGTTATTTCTGTTAAGTGAAATTAGCTTCTCTTTATACATGACGTTAATAGCGTGGAGCTTCTCAGGGCTCGGAACCTAAGCTGCTTGCTGGTTTCTGTTGGGTGCGCTTTTCCCATTCAATTGTTCTTTGAATAGCGCACGTACAATTCCCTAATTCAATTAAAGTCTTCCCTAAGCTAGTTTCTGCCGCTTGGTGGCTGGAAGCTGTCTGTCAGAATCTGAGATACCTTACCTTTATTCCATCTTCTTGTCTTGCTCTTTAAGACCACCCTCCTGTTCTTTCCCTTTCTTCTTCGTCTTGTAGCTATCATTTCCATTCTTGCCATCTCCTGTCAGTCTCCAATGACAACTCAGACTTCTTCCCATCAATTCACGTTAACGAGATTCCATAATGAAAGGTGCAATCAACTGCTGGTACAAACTTGCTTCAGTTTGGAGCCTGTCTACCTAAGCTGAAACCCGCCACATACACTTTTTTGAACTCAACTCTTACTATGAGTCGTGTCGGATTCATTTGACGGCTCAACTTTGTCGACTGCTGGCATTATGTGATCACTGAATGTAATGACGAGATTAGAGCGCTCGCATCTTCCATTGTCATCGAGACTTCACATTCTGTTCGTCAGGTTGTCGCTGACTTTGTCATCCTCAACACCGAGTACAAAAAAGAATCCTGACAGAAGATTTTGGCGTCAAAGTCATAGCGACAGTCAATAATGTCACTAAGCCCATAATATATACACATCAAACAAATGAGAGAAACTGTTCTTCTGTTGAATAAAGTGTTAAAAGTTTAGAAAATGTTTCCCAGTCTCATTATTGCAGGAGTGGAATTATTAATTTGTGTCAGTTCATTAGAAACATGTTTATTACTATATTTCTGTTGGTCGTAGATTTAAATGTATTTGTAGTGAAATTATAATCTGTTACATTCTATATATTATTACACTTATGAAGAAAAGTATTTAAGCAATCAGAATATTTTAATTAATAAAACTACAGTTAATCAATTATATACTTCTCAGTGATCAACGGTACAGTGACAGACATAAATCGATATCGATAATTAAATATTTGTGAAACAATTCCATTATTAGTACTAAAATAGTGGATTAATATGTTGTTTCTCTTATACGTTCTACTTAGATGCTGTTTGTAATAATGAACAAGTTAGACTTAGCGCCTTTATAAATGAGGTTAATAACAGTATCATTATTGCTGGAACCACTTCACCTTCAGCAGTTTTTCAACATCTTTGCGTTACTAAGTACGTACAGAAGTTTCCTTGTGTTCATTTATACACAAGACTGTGTATGCTAAACACTGGCTTCTTGCGACTCACAGTTTTTCTGCAGCTATTTACCCTAGCGTTACGCCCATGCTACATAATTATTTTCAATTTTGCAACTGTTTTCTCCCTTGACTTGTACTTAGAAATTACGTCTACTTAAGTCTACTCCTTCATTTACATCTAATTTTATGCACGTATATTCCAATATTTTTTAAATTAACCGCCTTAATATACTTTAGTATTTTCTTAATAGCTAATTCCTAATTTACACGAAGCCAACTGTTGCATAAACATTTATCCCTTCATTTTTTAGTTCCTTCCAATCTAATAATGTGTTCCACATCACCCAGACGTATTAGGGAGCACACTATTATTCAAAACACTTTCAAACACGTGACTCATTTTGCGAGAAACGTCTTAAATAAAGATAATTTTATAAAAAGATTCGATGTCAACATCAGTGTTCGATAACGAAGTGTTATATCTTATTGATTGTCACTGCATCATACAGTGTACAGTTTGGATTATTTGATACTCTACTAAGCAATGAAGAACTTCCTATGCTCAAACCGTAGCTTAAGAATCCTGCAATTAAACAGCGGAAAATTGTCTTAAACTTCTACAGGTTTGTGACAATCATCTGGTTTAAAGAAGTAAAGTGCACATTGATGTTTCGGAGGTAGGCTCTGTCTCCATCTTCAGATAAAAAGACAAGGGGAGAAAAGAAATTTCTGCTTAGTTTGGGCCCATTAAATGGTCCCAGTCCTTGTTGCTGAACCAGGAAATTTAAGGTTATGACAGATAATGAAAACGGATTATTTAACTAAATAACAAATCTGTACTTATTCTTTACTGAAACAGGCAACTAAAATTTATTGTCATGGTTTAATATTTTAATTATGATAGAGGTAGGACGAATTTATTAAAATAATTCTTACATAAATATATAAAAAGATTTATCTACATGTTTTATGTTTGTCTAAATTGTAATCATTTAGCACTTCAGCTTGTACGGCGGCGTACGTTATATTTTTCATTATAAACGGTTCAGGAAACTCGCCTGCAAAGTGCCAACAGACTAAACAGTTTCCGCCAACTATAAAACAAAGCTTTGCATATATTTTATTTAATGGTTTACCTGAACTACGAATTATTATTTTGTTTACTTATAGGTTTGTTCTGTTCGCAGTTTTATTTAACAGGATGGCTCATCCCTCTGTAAATACTTACGTGGCATTAAAAATAGACCACGATATGCTGGTCGAATTTTTTACTCTCCGAGTTATATTTATGGTTCACACGCTCCATTATGTTAATGGAATACAAAGGTAATTACTTATACACAGTCTGTTGAGAACTGAAATTGAAATCTCTTATACAGCGATCTGTATAGCTGATCGGTTAAAGAGTTTAATTTTATGTTAAAGTAAATGTTGATATAATAGGCTTATCTTAATTTTAACAAAGGTATTTTAATTTACATGGAATTTAGTTATTGGTAAAATGTAGAAATAACATTTTTCTGAGTTTATTAAGTTTTAAGTGATGTGTGAAAGAAGAGAGACAATGCTGGGTTTCCAGTCGCACATGCGAGAATAATATTAAAACAGTTCTTAAAAAAGTAACATGGAAGGGTGTTCATTGGATTAATCTGACTTGGGATACGGGACAGTGGCGGGATCTAGCGAACACAGTAATGACATTTTGAGTTCCATGTAAGGGGGAATCTCTTGTGCAGCTGAGGTACAAATAGGGTCCCATGAAGGATGCTGACCCACGAGATAATAGTCTGACAAGACTACTGTGGAAAATTATAAAACAGTCAATAAAGGAAATGTCTGCGAAATGGAATGTTTCCTGCTAATGATATAGGAAACCTTCTTTAGCACAACGTCTAGGACGGATCCTGGTTCATTCACGTGTTGTTTTTGTGCACAAAACACGCCCTTAAAGTAATGCAGTGCATTTCAGAAACACTTTGTATGTGCAAACAAGATAGAGTCCAAGGTACGTGCATTTCTTTACTAAACCACTCTACAGCAGGTTTACGTAATACGAATTGTAACGTACTGGAAACATTATAAAGCAGCTACACTCAGCCCGTTCCTTGGATGTCAGTGGTTTATTACAAACACACCAGAAGGATATTTTTGTTTTCGTGTTATTTGGATCCTGTTTCTGCATTTTCACCAACATATGCAGCCATAAGGCATACAAAGCGAAATGCGATCATCATTATATAACTTCATTAAATAACTATGCTGTCGGTATATATAGAATGCACCCAAAATACGTAGTTACACATTCAATGAATGAAATAAATACATTTTAATACACTAAAACAGTACATACGTCAGCCTTGGCACTCAGTGAATTATCGAATCTCGTGCAGGTGTTAAAAATAATCAACGTTACCTACGTGGCACAGTTAATCGATAACAAGGCAAGCATTCCGTGTTATGTGTACAACCTTTTTAAAAAACCTGCATTTACAATTCCAGAGCTCAGTTACTTATCATATTTATTTAATTATGCTGGCATGCAACTAACTGACTGCTACTATTTAGTGGAATGGAAGAACATACCCACAAAATATTAATTTCAGATATATCACAGTAAAATAAGTAAATAGATTAAGTTTTAAATTCATTTTTAAAAGGTCAATACTGCCTGACATTATCGTAGATTCTTCGATTATTTATTTAACTGCAGATGTATAAACCGCCGAATGAGGGGAAGGTTGTTATGTCTAGACAGCAATTCAATAAAAATATATTATTATTGATATTGCTGCTATTAAGGCAGACATAAAACTCAAGTATAAATGAATAAACTATGGCTATAACTGCCATCTAATAGAAAAAAAAGTCATTAAATTACAGCCCAGAGGGAGAAAACAGAAAATTGAAAATCTGAATTCGTAAGGGTGGAAATTGGAAGTAAATATTTATAAAATAACACAATATATAATGCCGGAATAACATTAGAAAGTCGGAATAGAATGTTTTGATCAGCGTCTCTAAAGCTTGGTCTTACTAACTGCCTTGATGCGTTGTAAATTATAATTTCAATAAAAGCTGTAGTTTGTAGCATTATAATTATTCTAAGTAAACAACGCTTCTTAACTACAGGATGAGTGAATACTACATAACAAAGGCAGTTCAGCAACTTCTTGCAGCATAAGGCTTGGATCTCTCACCTTGAGCACACTTTCGTCCTCTGAATGGCAGGATGACTGCAGGGTGACATCTGCAACCTTGCCTGCCTGGCTCACGATGAACACTTTCATCGCCTGAGAGACCTGGCGCCCAGTCAGCACGGCCGTGTTGATGACGTCCCAGTTCTAGAAGCAAAACAAAATGTCATATTCCACAATTGTCACCACCATTAGGCAATTTTTAACCACTTCTGATATGGGTATCTATAACGTATAAATAACAGCCTGTAGAGCACGGAAATTTTCCATTGGTGTTCTGAATTGAAAGCAATGGTAAAGGAATGTGGGCGAAAGGAGATCAAAGATCACTGTACGAAAGGGATTGTGGGAATATACGTGATAAGGGATGGAGACAGCCTTCTTTCATATGATGTTTGGTAAGACATTTTTAAAAACAATATGCAGAGGTAATTCTTTGTACAACATGAAACAGCATGGCTACTGCATAAATAATTAAAGCGTTCCGATTAGATCGCATAAACATTTGTTCTTGAGTTCAGTAAGTTAGTGAAGAATTAAATGCAGTATGTTGTAGATTGACATTACTTAAAACGTTAAGACCACATGATTTGTGAAGTTAGAAATAAAGATTAAGTAGAGTAATAAGTTTCGTTGACGAATATTTGTTCAAATGAACAGGTTTATAGATATTTTGATACTGCATGCATTTGAATACGTTCTAACTAGAAACAAAGGCAAGACTCTTAAGTATGAAACTATGCTGGTCTCTAAACAATCCGTTTTCTACAAACAACCGAATCGGCAGAGTAGAAAGAAAATAACATTTAAAACGTACGTTCATATGTTTTTGTGGTTAGTCGAAAGTACGTAAACTAATTTCATATTAAGAATATAGATATCTTGTGGGTCGTAGTACCGTGTAGTCTGGTAGAAGTTTACCAATGTTTCAGGGGTCCTTGCTACCTCCATCGTCAGGGTAATCGCCCTCTTTGTACTCAGCGCTGTGTAAACCTCAAATCTTACTGGCTTCAGATTCTTTGTGAATGAGATGATAAATAGGAAAGAAATCTTTGATTGAGAAGACGCTGATGTTTTTAGACTGTCCGTTGCTCCGCTTACGTCATCGCGTAGTTTTCCTGTATGTAGTTTACTAAAGTTCTCTGTTTCAGATAGCAGAACTTCATGTGTAAAGGTGCAAAGAACGCACGTGGAGAACGTAATCCGATAATGATTAAATGGAACTTCTGTCAATGAATCAGCACAACAATTCAGAACGTTTCGTTGTGTGTGTGAAACTATTTTCTCCCTGGTTCATTTCCTTCGTCGCTATCAATTATTGGTTCCTAGCTCTCACATTTCTCTCTTGGGAAAATCCACGAAACTCCTTTTTACAATATAACCTACGACCTTTTAAAGCAGGAAAGTTTTCTTCACGAGTTACATTAAAGGGTTCGCTATGCTATTGGTGTTGTAAAAGATCCGTTCGAATTACGTGATTCGTTTCCTTTCTTACAGTCAGGTAGCCTTTTTTCCGTATTTCTCCAGTGCCACTTAGCAACAGACCCACTATAACTCTTTCACGCGTGCCGCGCTGCCTAAGCTGTAGGCGCTCCACTACGATTCCTTCATCTTCTCCCAAGGCAGTGTTTTTTAAATACTTTCCTAAAATCTGTGCTTTGTGACATTTAGTGATGCCAAACTATACCATATTTGCAAACGACTGTTAATTAAAGAAAACATAAATGAATTCGACACAGAAAGAACAACAATTTATTTATGCTTTCATAAAATACCATTTTATAATTCGACGTATTGAAAGAAACAACATAAACATTTCCCTTCAAGATATTTTAGCCCAGACTGGGGCCCTACTCTTATGCCTGACCTAGTTATTTTCTTAGCTAATTAATGGAATAATCTCACACATGTTACGGATCGATGCTGAGATGGGTCTAAGCACACAAAAACTCCCGTGCCTGTGGCATGGTTTGAACACGTGGGTATACGGTTGCCAAGTTCACAAGCATACTGCGAATCTGCTTATATAAACGACATAACATTAGCTTTAGAATATTATATTTCATTTTCGGTCCTATCCTTTCCATACATCTCTTCTGAAATACATACATTCAACGTTTTGTTTCGAGAAGGATAGAATTACGAGTGAGAATTCATCGTGATGGCGACTGGAATACAGAAATGCTCGATATTATAGTTGTACCCTTTACCGATTAGGAGATGACGAAACAGGTTCACTCATCCACCCGCCAATCCTACACAGGACAAAACAACTGTGAGTTAACGTCGGTATGACTGAACAAACGTATATGCTGTAGGCTACAACTAAAGCGAAAGCTGATGTTGCACTGAAATGGTAGTAGCAAGCTCAAGGCCACATGCCTCGTCAAATCTCAAACTGTGGACAGTATAATAGTCAGAGGCTGTGTTGTAAACATTACTCAATTTGTGTCAAAGAGCTGTCAAAAACAGTTTTGTTGATCAGTGCAACAATTATGTAGTATGAAGTCCACTAAATAAAAATAACATCTCCTCAATAGCAATAATTTTATTAAATTCCTTATTAGTATTTGTCAAAATAAAAGAAACATATAACATGCAAATACTAATAAATATATACAACACTAATAAAACACACTAAGAAGGAAACGAATAAAACAAAATTACACTAAATAACATGTAAGTGAAAAAATCATTTGATACTGTGCTATTCATGAATAAATTATATAAATACTTTACAGAGAAATAACACGTTTTACGAGTTCTGAACAAGCCCAGTGACTTATTTCTAACAAAAAATTACCGTATGATTTTGAAGCGATACAATTTGGTACAGAGATATTTCTTCGTCGGTTATGTAAGCCTCAGCAATATGAAGCTCTCCAGAATGAACACGAATATACATTATATATAAAATGTAATATAAACTAAAGAAAATAAAAAAAGGCCACTTACGACAGGAAGGACCCATAATAATATTCTTCAGCGTCAACAAATACAGTTATTTTGTTCACTCTAAACAACCATCCTAGGGCTTTGTTAAAACAAGTGATTGTATTGTTGTAGGCCTAAGCTTGGAATAGGAAATTTAATTAATTTCGTGACTATACAAACCATTGAAAGGATTCGTGCCATTCCAACCACATAATTATTTCATCTGACGAGGCCCGTACTATTCTAGAATGCTTCTGGTCTGACCCGTGCAGGCTTTTACATGAGTCCGTAACTCATGCAAATGAAATGAGAACCTAACCTAACTAATTCAAACGTTCGAGTCTCCAAAATTTCTAAATCAGGACTCCAGTAACGAATCAATCAAATATCTGTTATTTATAAGCTTATTTAAATTATATGACATAAAGTAATGTTTCGAATCTTTATAAATTGCGTATCGTATTTATAATTTGAGAATTCGGCTTACTGGCAGACGTGAAGGACACGCCGACAAGTGCTACTAAATATATTTTAGACGTTATTCATTCATCAGTTGAAATTTTACTGATTTTAAAAAGCAGAGATTCGAACGAAAGGATCTTCCTTAATTTCAGCTATAAAGGGATGATACCTACTCCGCTGTATCCACAGATAGAGCTACTCTTGATCTCCATAAATCGACAAGATCGGGCAAATTTAAATAGTAACAGCAAGAGTCTATTACTATAGTGATAACCAATAATTTGAAGACGGGTGCAGAGATAACTCCCAAAACGTGAACATTTAGCAAGTCAACGGATATGTCCAACATAATATTGAGAAAATTGATCAATCCCTGTCATTTTGGGAAAATCAAATGTTATCTTTTGTTAATATTTCCAATGCCGAAAAGTTGCACAGAAGTTGTAGAATTTAATGCATTAAATGTGAAACGTATTGCCTAAGAACTATTAGTGTATGATGACGTATTTCTTAAACATTATACAATATCCGATTCGAGTTTCTATACTTATCCTGATATATACTTCAGAAACTCTAAAAACGTGTTAACAACACAGTTATTAATGGTAGAGCCATATTATGCCAAATTTCTCGTGCCATTAACATTAGCTTTCTCTTTAAACCCAGTGTGTAGAAGCCACTTATTTTTCCTTTTATTAGACGAAAGTTTACTCACGATAACAGCTATGTACTACACCTAAACAGCATTATAGAAATGAATATTTTGAGGATAATGATAATGAAATCTCTTTGAAGTTCAGTACAGATAGTTATGAAGTAATCCATCTTTTTATTACACTTTCGGTAGATTTCAACAAGCAGGAAGAGATACCAGCAATCGTTGAATTCAAATGACTCTACTATGGTTCGTGATCGTCTTTAGATCCAAATATTGTTCCAAAAATATTTGAACGTTTCCTTTTTATGTCAAAGATAACACAAAACTATTAATGTTCTTTAGGTAAATAATCTATATTTATTCTGAGAATCTTATGATGTGGACAAAATGCAAAATTATTACAACTGGGCCTTAGAAGATTAAGAAGAAATAGAGTTTGGGTGTTGAAGGACATGGAACTTGAACGAAGAATACGAGAAATCATAACATAGCAGAACGTATTTTACACTAATAGGACAAATTCCGCTACAGACTGTCGGTTCCGTGGCCAGGAGACCTTCATTTAAAGGAAATACATAATAATTTGAATGAAATTGACGTTACTAATCTAATAATAGCTTCATGACACTAACCGCTGCGAGTACCCTACAATTATTCCGAAAACTTGTAATTTAGAACTGCCGATAAAGGATGAGGGCAGTTAATTCTGAATTCGGATCGCATCAGCTAAATTCCACCTCAAATCACAAATTTATACACAAAAGGCCTACGAATATTTGACTGCACAGAAACACACATTCCATTTTGTGCAAAATCAGTACAAGTTCGAAACAGTGTACATCATATAGACATATTTATCATAGCATTTTGTTACATATAAACACACAGACCTAAATCAAATTAATTTTCGACAAAAACTGTTGTATCTTAATAAGATATACTATACGTCGAATATCATTTTTCTTTGGTATAACGAGCCGTTGTCGTCAAAAGAATTAAAATATATGTTTCCTGGGCGGATTAAAAATACACGGTGTTAGAATTATTTCCTTTCTGAAGCCGCCCAAAACCAAATACACCAGCGTACATGATACGTAATGTTGGTGGTCAGAATATCGGCCGATTTATCGACTATTCCGACTGAAGTTTCCGTGGTCATCTTCAGTCACTACAGAGAATACTATGATCGTATCTCGAAATAAATCCTTGGAAATCTTCATGTATTCTTGACTCAAGATCATCTGTCCATCTCATCCGGCGCTATACAACTTGTACAGCTGAAACATCGATGTTTAATAATGAAAGAATAGCGGCGTACACGCTTCAAAGCTGCAATGTAATCCAATACTTGGTTGAATTTGTCCTGTAAGATGTTAAATATGGTTTAGTCTAAAGTGCAAAGGATCCCTGCAGTACTAGGTCAAAATATAACAAAGTTTCGCGGTCTCTTAGTGGAGTAACACTAATGGGAATTTACTTTACGTAACGTGTATGCCTTACGCAGAACTGAGCCGAAATCCCAGAGATTGTATAGGCCTTACTACACCAAAGATGAGTCAGTAAAATGCCGCGTGCAGCGTAAGATGCGATTCGAATATAACAACAGAGGTCTATGGGGAATGTTAAGGTTGAAAACGTGAGTACTACCCGAGTCTTGGTTACAGTTTAACCAAGACGTATGTAGTAAAGTCTGCGCCCAGTTCTAAACGTGTGTAGGTGGCTAAAAAGGGAGAACTGAGCTACAAATCCTAGACCGTGCCACCTAAAAACGGATGGGCGGAGAAACGACCTAAAAGTTGCTGACTGGAATATTGATTAGGAACTAGTTAGCGCAGTGCCATGGAATGAAAGGGATGATGATGTTTCGTAGGGGTTGGAAAAGAGTAATGGTCTTGAATATCAATGAAATAACAGAGGTAATCGATACGCAGATCTGAGAGGAATGACGCAATGTACGAAGATTTATGATTACAGCACGGTGACGCATGGGTTTGTGTGAAGAAGAATTTGCCTGTTTTCTTAATGAAATCGCACTGCTCTTTCACCACGGCACACAACACCATTACCGCAAGAGCCCACAGGGACGGGGAAGGGGAAAAATTCTTTCCCCAAGAATAATAGTGTCAATTACAAATTTGAATTAACATGCAAATTGCTTTTATGAGAGTGGGACGGGAGACGATGAACAAGAAGAGTCTCGCACGGGATTTTCGTTTATTCAGGTTAATAATTGCTAAGACAATTGCCGATCGCTGTGGTAGTCACGTTAATTCATGACGAACATTGAAACGTCGATTTCAGTGTTTCGTAGTTCCGTATCAACGTTTCTCTAGAGTATATTTTAAATAGTAAAACCCGTGGATAATACAAATTATTAACTAGGGTGAATATTTCCTTGATATTCTGAAATAAATGCTAAACTGAAAGCACATAGTTACGCGTACGCAGATTTATTTAGAGCTGGTTTTGTGAACAATCAACACGCGCACCATACATGAGACGAATATTAGTCTGACAGCATCCCAACACAAACGAAATAAACACGACAAAGCTGACTTCCCCTGGATGAACTGGTATGCAGACCGTAACGTTTGATATTAGGACTCGTCATCAAAACCAACATCGTCATGAACTGCAGGAATAGCTAAAAAAAAGTCGTCGTTCGGTTTTTCTTAAATTGATTTTGCCACAAATTTTTCCAGCCATCTCTTTCTTGGACTTCAAAAAGGGATTATATTTTGCTACTTTTATTCGATATCAGCAAACATTCTATTTATGTGGTACTGTAATATATATTTAAAGTGAAAGTGTATAATAATCGACTTCATCGAACAGAATGTTTCTCGAGAAACATACAGTCGCTAAGTGAATTAAGAAATTACTCGCATTTTCGGAATATTCATTAAATATTCACAAGAGCCCGCGACTGTCCCCTATCCTGAGTCACCACACACTCACACTTTATTTAAGATACATTAGCTATCCATCTGTGTCTATGACTTTTAGTTAATCTTCTCTTGACCTTTTCCTACACTTTTGTATCCATTTCTCATCCCCTTTATGTGATCTACGTACTCCGTTCATCTCGGTTTCATTCACATATGCCCCATTTGAACCCTGCATTCTGACTGAACCTCACTTATATTTTAAAATCTTGCTTCTGTTTTCACTGAGTCTGGCAACTTCTGACAATAACACACCCAAATGCCATGTCAATTTCGCTTTAATGAAGTCGCAGCGAAGGAACCAGTACCAAAACCCTGTGTAACATATGAGATTTGAGCTTCTCATGTCGGTGAATACATCGACGTTGTTCTGGTCTGTGACACTGTGTTGACTCGTAGAGAAATACCACCATTTCGAAGAAGCAAGCTGTCTCCATCCTCAGGCCCCTGTTTTACCAAAAGTCTGATGTCTACCCACAAATCCGCAAGGTGTCACAGACCTGGAGCAACAAAATCGAAATTTCGTAACAACCTAGTTTCTTACGATGAAGAATCATCAGTCTCATCCAGAACCCAAGTAGAAGAAGCTCCACACAACATGAAAAATATGTACTTTTTTCCATAATATTTCGACTTCTACTTTTGTTCAAGTGGCCTCTAATAGGCTTCACTGAAGAGCTTGATTTATGCATCCGACATAACCGCCCAATTCTCTGCCGGGAGTGGCGTTGACTCACTCGTGATACAACATTTTATTTAGTATGGCCTACTGTGTTCTGTTTTTCAAACTGTCCCATGTTAAATTTTTAATGTCGGAATTTCGTTTAAACATAGTTCCAACAGATTTTATAGCCAAATGCTGCGAAGACTACTCGGCATCGAGAAACTGTTGATAAAGCAGATGTCTATTACTGACAACTTTTTCATACTTGTCATTATTACAGTAATTAAGTAAAGCAGAGGAAGATAGGTAGAGCATGCAGTACAGTATTTTACAGGGATAACGATTTTAAAATATTATTTGACAGAGGAACTTACGAAACGTGTAAAATTGTTTCAGGTAGTCCGACCAGGGAATTAAATATGTCAGAGATGCGAAGATGATACACGAGTTATGTCACTGCCTAATTTATAACATTAGTTTTTGGCAATCCAGTTCCTCCAGATTATTATTTATGAGAATATCCCCCCCGCCCCCGAATTATGCAGTATTTTTAATCGTTTTCGTGGTTTCATTATTACAGTTTACTCAAAGCCAATTCCAAGTACGAGGCGCGTCCACAAAGTAAGTTTCCCACTCGTCCCACAGCTAGCAAACCTTATATTGCGCGAAGCGACTGTGCGTACGTGATAGAGCAATGATGTAGCATGGCGCATGCACTAACGGTACTTCCCGCGTTCTCATAGTAGCATCGTTGCAGCTGTTGAAGATGGAGGTTCTTATTACAGCTCCCGCCGACTGTGAAGTGCGGTCAGTGATAAAGTTTTTGAATGCACAGAGCATAGCGCCGATCGAAATTCATCGTCAGCTGTGCCGGGTCTATGGGCCTAACGTCATGAGCAAGCAGATGGTGCGTCGCTGGTGCAGACAATTTTCAGCAGGTCGACAAAGTGTGCATGATGAGAAGCGCAGTGGGAGGCCATCCATCATTACAGACGACCTTGTGGAGCTTGTGCGGGAACGCATTATGGATAATCGTCGCTTCACAATTACGGAACTCAGCAGTCATTTCCCGCAGATTTCCCGCTCCTTGTTGCACAAAATTGTCACGGAGCACCTGAATTTTAAAGCCATCTTTGCGAGTTAGAGTGACTCAGCTTTACGCCTGGCGGTGTACGATAGGCTTGCCTGCCTAGCACACGTGTCGGAGAAGTGGTCGATCCATCGCGGCGAACTAGCGCGGTGCGTGCTAGCAGTGAACGAGCGTGTCAGTCAACGTCACTTGCATCGTTCTGACCTTGTGACATTCAAAAATAGGCAGGTATCTTTTGTAGCGGCCTTACAGCTAATTGTGTCTGAGCACGCAGATACGTGGGCATGCAGGCCGCATGTGGGTAAAGCTCAATGCATTCAACATGACTAGACACAGGCAAGTCTTAAATCCAGTGAGATATCCGGTGATTTTAATATCTTATTTGACATTGAAGGTAAATTTTAGAAATAATAAATGTTATATATTCCCGGATATTTTGACCACAGCCTAGCAATAATCTCACATCCATTATACAGGGATTTATGAAGAAAATGTAACTAGTTATATTCAGATTATCTGATACATTGGTTAAATATTAATTTGAATGTGTGTGAGATCTCCAGACAACGGAAGTTTGGAGAATTATCGTTGATGGTGGTAGGATAAACATCCATATATTGTCCAGTATTAAGTGTAAATTTAGTGCTGGTACATCAAGCTAGGACTTAATGAATTTAGCCACACAAGGACACACACTGATCAAATAGACTTAAACTGTTGACGGGTTGGAATTTATATGGCCTGCGAATATCTGTCACGTGTTACATCGATTAGCATGGCAAAAATTATAACAGGCGAGTCTTATTCCGTATCTACTTGCAGATAAAGTAACGGTGTGCCTCTAGACTTGAATTTGGGAGGAATACGTTTTAAATCTACTCTGAATTATCGGTTATCCCAAGTTTTTATATACATTCCCCACAAAAAGTGGAGGGATATTACCTCGAAGTAGGCCAGATATCATTTTAGAATCCTGTCGTTGAAACAGTCATTAAAAAGCCTAAGACAGAACTTTGAGGCCTAGTGGTTGTTAGCACCTCTTGTTAGTATGTGGGAGGTCCTGGGTTCAAACATCGGCCCGAAGACCGACGATCGTGACTGAAGTTCTCGTACTTTACCTCAGACCTTCCAGGATGTGATGGAGTAGAATCTTAGATTAGATCAAGACCGCTTCGTTCTATATAATTTACAATATATTATTATTAATCGCCCTATCATTCGACACTATAGTCTGAGCTATTGGCAGCGTCGTTAAATAAGCTTAAATACAATTACATAAAAAAGAATCGATAATTAATTGTGAATAACAAGGAAAGGGCTTTACGTTGAGTTCGTCAAATAAATTTTGGTGATTAAACTTTATAGGAATAGAGCAATAAATCAGGAGGTTAAATAAAGAACCAATAAATCATTCTCTTAACATTCTAGTGGAAGCTTACATTAAGATAATTAACCCTAAAGTAAAATAAACATTTCTAATACATTATGATCCCAGACACTTGAGACCGGCTACGTGCTCTGTGACTTACACAAAACCTTTTGAACTCATGACTTTTACTCTCATGCACTGAATATACT
The DNA here is from genome assembly GCF_000696155.1 of Zootermopsis nevadensis. The sequence continues at coordinate 2,565,728 of NW_019059680.1, forward strand.
GTCTTCTGCTTTAATACTCGTACCCCATTTCCATGGCACTGAATGGCATGCCTTTGATTTGCATAACAATACAATGGCAGGCTGTTGACAAAGGCGGGTTTTAGCACTTCCATCGCAAGGGTTGATTAACTTCTCCGACACCTCTGTGCAGTTAAGTGTCTGACCTGAACACAGCACGCACGCACTCACGCACTAACCAGGTAACGAAAGACGCGGTTCTATCACAAGCCAGACTAATTTTATTCTCCTTAATATTCTTATCTCTAAACTTTAACATTAAATTTATTTTGAAAAAATATGACAAGAACATAAATTGCACAATTACTTGAAGATGGCTGTCTTCTAGGTTGTAGCGTCGT
>NW_019059680.1:2566157-2600631 GCF_000696155.1 Zootermopsis nevadensis
AGGGACCTCTGAAACGTCGGTAAACTTCTACCAGACTACACGGCGCTACAACCCAGAAGACAGCAATCTTCAGACTCACCGCCGTGAAAGCCTCAAATCCTATATGCACAAATACTTATTATGATTAGTTCAAAGATTATTATCATTTCACCTGTTTTCCAAAATCAACAATAAATCATTTTTTTCTGTAAGGATGGGAAATATTGTATCTTACTTTGAAGGCCTACATCAGAAATATCTGGGAACAAAGTGACCAGGAAATATCTGGTTATAAGGAAGATAAAATAATGAGTACGTGCTGTATAGTGAGGATAATCGTGATTTGTACTGGACACCTAGTGTTGTCACTGAAATCGAAGACATGAGGACTCGGATAAAATTGAAAAAAATACATACTAAATTATGGTGACAAAACCCTCTTGGAAAAAGGCCACTTGAAAGGCCAAGAATCTAAAATTTATTTTGCCACTTCAGGATATTCTGCCTATTTGGCAGAAATTAATACATTCATTTCAACCCCATAAATGGTCATGATAAAAGTTAATTCCCTTCAGACTGAAATAACTAATAGAAATACAGACATTTTTGTAATATTAATATTTGATACTAAATATAATCTCAAGATGGATGTACACAGTGTACTGCACCTAAGAGAGTTTTGCCGGCAAGATAAGCATCACGTGGTTCCCTCAAATGGCCTTTGCAGTGCAGCAGAAAGTCAGTTGAGAACAATTCAAAAAGTCTACTGATGGCGCCTTGTTGATGCTTCTACACTGTGCTACAGCAAAACGAAACGCTTCAGAATTTCGACACAGGAAGGCGTTCACTCAATCGTTTGGCTACGTTGATTATTGTTATTGGTTTCAAACCAAACCTGAGGCAATATTCCTATCACAAATACCAATCACAGGTTTCATAAAACAAATCTATGTATATTTGATGGTATTTGCAGTCATATGACCAGTTACTGTTTGTGACTAACACAGTAATCCTTTAAAAACTATTACAGACTGAAATGAAACAAACATAAACCACTGTTTCATTTACTTTTTATTTGTAACACAATGACAAATTGTGTAACTAATTTATTTTTAATAAAAGTAATTACGTAATTGTATATGGTACATTTTGCATGATAGGAATTTAGAATTTGCAATTGTATCTAGAATGTATTACGAAATAAATATGTAAGTCACTACTGGAGCATAAAATTTGGTACTTACTCTTGTTTAAAATTAAACGTACGTCATATTTATCGACGAGTTCCCTAGGTCACCTGTTCGGTTAATTTATCGTGTGTTACCGGCTGCAAATTATAAATGTATTGTTTCGTGAACTTGTTAAAATAAAGGAGTACACACTATGAACTTAATTTAATGCAACTTATAGTGATGAAAGTATGTTTACTCAAGTATTAATTTTATTTTAAATTAAACTCATTAATTTTATAGGCGAATAGCTTCGAAAATTTCTCTGGTTGATATAACTTCCGAAGCTAACATGTTCGGGTTGAAAATTCAATCAGATTTTTACATAAGAATGTGACTATTAATATTGTTCAGTAAAATAATTTTCTCATACAAATTGCGGTTATGGTATTAATGCTCCATCATGCTAACTACAAGCGTCACAACTGCTCAGTTTACAATACAAGAATTTAAAATTACATACGTCATAATTGGAATGTGAAGAAAAGCGTGATCTTCTACAGAACTGGAATATAAATATTTGTCGAATGACAGAAGAACCCATTAAACCGTTCACAAATACACTGCAGATAAAGGCAACAGGCTAGCAATTAGCTTAGTTTATTTGCATGAATAGACTCAGACTTAACAAAATATTTTATCACAGACATAAGGGGCAAGAAAATAAATAGAGACCTCGAACAAAAGAATGCTAATAACTCAACACGGACGTTCTCTAATATGACTAAGTGCAGTTGGGACGCTGCCTGTGTAACTTTGAAATTAATATAAAAGCATATGAGATATTGCATGTTTTAAACTGTAATTTATGCTTGTAAAAGTGACCCTGTAATCCTTTCAGAAATAAAGGAAAATATTTTACAACGAGCTGAAACCCATTTCGGTAGATAAAAAACGAATTTACACCTGTTATTAAACTAGGGCGTCATCTGTCTCACAGCTGTGAAAAAAAACACGACACAGAAAACTTTAGTTTCCGACAAAGAGAGTTAAAAATTTACAGTGGAACCACGGTTACGGAGAATTTGAAGTAAATACGTCTATACGGAAAGGAAGTTTATATATTGGCTTTATTCTAAATATTTCCTTTATACATGCTTTACAATTGCGTAAAGTTTGATTAAGACATTGCTTATTTAACTTGAATTAGTTACGCTTAAGATGGGTCTGTGGTAGCTGAATGTAATGTAATAATGTAATGAAATGTAATGTAATGTAATGTAACGTTTCCTAGGTCACAACAATTCTGAGTAGACAGATGGCGTTTCCTAGGTAACAACAATTTCGAATAAACACGACGTTCCCTAGGTACACTTGTTACAGTTTTTCGTTTCCGTTTTTCGTTACACTTTTAGTCGAATGACCCTTCCTTATAGACGTATTTACGTCACAAAAAGCAAAGTGTCCATGGAAGCGCATCAAAGAATGCCACATCCAACACTTCTAGCCCCCAACACAAATAACCTCTTAAGCAAAAGTATGAAGTCCACGGCCCTCGAGCCGTATGTAGCCCGTACATAATATGTTTCTGACCAGATAACTCATTACACAACCCCGTGTCATGTTTAGGAATTCTTATATAATACTTCCGTTGAAGGTTTCTTAAGTTCATCTGAAAGTACTTATGTGACAGACGCAAGCAGTGATTGTAACCAGAGGAGCAGATTTCAACGCAAAAGTGAAGTTTCAGTCATTGCATCATGCATGTACAGTTTTTATGTTGAGAGATAGCAGTAACAATTCATAATGTGAGGAAAATATATGCGTAAACAGCAAACTCAGTCCTAATTCGTTCACCTTATCAAAGATGAATTCACGAACTCTTAATTGACAATGAAGCGAATTATGGATGCGCACTGTAGCCGAGGGGCAGTGTTCAGACGGAACTGTGATTTAAAGCAAACATGGAAGGGGCGTCGCTGCAGACATTTACAAAAGGGGTTGGATTTCAAGCTTTATTTTTCTCGTGAATGTGTCGTAACATGTGAATAACCTCAACCTGTACCTCAACGGAAAATACATAAGAAATAATCGTTTATGGGAAATTTTGTTAACAAAAGAAAACGTAATAAAAAGAACCACTTAAATGAGAGAGATTTACTATTATTTTTGGATGTATAAAATATGCATCTGAAGTTGAGGCTTTCTGAGAAGAGATCATGTTCATATTACAAGCTTTCAGAGAATACAAAACATTTTCTCGCACATTTACAGCTCCCGTTCAAGTACCGCTAACCTAAATGTTCAGACTGTTACTCAGGAGAAATCCCAAATGGATTAATAAATTCATTGGGCAGACAGAATATGAAAAATAAATGTCTGAATGCACCACTTATTAAATTTCATAAGCTTACGTAAAACATATGTTTTTACCTTTGGCTCTTAAAACAAAATGATAATTGTATGTACCACCTGTTTTAACAACACTTAGGCGTTTTTCTTATATAGTGTATTTGTCCATTAGAGTAAACATTATTACAAAGTAATATTTTTGATGGTAAAAACTAAATGTTTAAATTTTATTAAGATCAGCTCCTGGTTTCAAATGTTCAAACATAAGACATTATTCGGCCACTACCTGGAAGTTATATATTTGTGAAAACCACTATATAAACAGACGATTAATACAAATCAGAAGTGGGGACAGATATGGAAACAAACATAAAGTGAACTAAGAGTTGTATTTTCGCATGTGATCTGACAAAGGGAAAAAGTAAGGTTAAATATCACATTAATGGTGAATTGTAAGTAATTGTCCAACATAATAATGATTCAATTAAATTAACTACAATATTAATTGAAATTAATATAGCAGCGGTTTACACAATCGAGTACCAATCGAGTTTCTATTTCTGCAGTTTCGCTGTCTCAGTGCGACTAGTGTATCAAATATCCTGAGAGAGAATACCATTCCCACTGAAGACAAGTTGTCTTCAGGTCATCGAACACAGAAACACAATTTCGAAATGGCAAAAGACGATCCACGAAAGCCATAAGAAATACACGAAAATAGTCAGCCGATGGAATCTAAATCCGGCTTAAATTTTGATTTTAATTTTCATGCTGTTAAAATTTCACCGGACGGTGCATACTTTAGTGCCACTGTACGATTACAGACCTACAGCGGAAGTTGCGAAACGGCGGTGTACAAACGTGGTGAGAATAACGGACAATGATGTTCTACTGTCGATACTGGTATTATAAACATGTACGCGGTTGTAGATACGCAGTTACCACCCGCGCTGATATAAAGCTACAGTGTATTTTGGCAAGTTTTCTCATTCCGACCTGTGGTTTGGAGTTGGACATGCTAGTGACTGATATTTTATCAATGATTAGAGATTATCTTCAACCGCGAGTGCTTTTTCAGTATCGAGCTGGCACTGTTAAACTCACCGTACCTAGTAATTGAAAACTCGAGATTCTGACCAATGAGAGACCGCATCAGTTAATTTGTTTTCAAACCACACAGGTTTATTTAAATTGATTACTTACTTTCATAAACTTCCACTAATATTAAATTTCCTCATATATGACATTCTCTACTTTCAGTTTCATCATCTATGATAAAATAATGGCCTTTTTGTTAGTGGAGTCATAAAACACTTAATGGAAACGAATGACTTCAGTAATGAAAAAAGTTCGAAACGAAGTAAACAGTACACTCTGTTCTAGAAATAATTAAATTTTCCCACATTTTATATGACCTGTATCCCTAAATGGGATTCCATTAATTACTGGACAGAGCCTAAAAGTTTGAGGGTAGATCGAAGATTGTAGGTAGTTGAGAATGAGATGCTGGGGAAGAATAACTGGACTTAGCAAGGATGTAGTGATAGGAGGATCAGAAGAATTACATGATGAGGGGATGAGGAGCTTCATTATATGTACTCTTCACCAATTATAGTTACATAAATACAATCTAGGAAGATGGGAAGGACTGCGCATGTAGCACGGGGGATATAGAAAATAAAAACAAATACTTGGTTCGAAAGTCTGAAACGATGAGGTTTCTCGGAAGATATTAAGTATAGACAGGAAACCAATATTAAAATGGATCACAGAGAATGTGATGGGAGGTTGTGGATTGGACTAATCTGGCTCAGAATAGCTAAGAGACTACCAGCTTCTCAAGAAGGACTATGTTCCATGCAGTTAATTAGTTGATTGCATAGCATAAAAATTTGGAATTGGAGATCGGCCCATCTTCGTGATTTATAATGACATACCGCACTAATTAATAATAATGTTTATAAAATTCTGTACGCTAATAGATCTTTAAAAATAATCTACAATTGCTACGTTAACTTTTGTGGATAAGGGAAAATAACTGCAAGTTAAACGCTGGTCACGCTTCAAAATTACGTCACACATGCAGGTCTGTGGCACAGTGAAAGGACAAATTGCGAGTCGTCATTCTCAGTTTGTACAGAACATAAACAAAGAATAATGATATGATTTGAGGTTTTCACAGCGGTGAGTATCGCGATCGCCCTGATGACGGAGGCAGCATGACCTCTGAAACGTTGGTTAACATCGACCAGACTACACAGCGCAACAACCCAGAAGACAGAAATCTTTAAAGAATAATAGGGTTGCAAACAACGACTGTCCAAAATATTTTATTAATTTAAATCGTTAAATGAATACGGCGAATCATTTGAATCATTAGAAATTTTATTACCACTCAGTCTCTCACGCTGTATGCAGGCGTGCATTTATATTAATACTGAAGCAGAACTTGGAGCAAGCGAGTTATCCTTCGGCTAGTCAGCAACAGAATAAAAGCTCCATATGGAAATGTGTCAGTCCGTGACGATTTCAATGAACGAAATTTTACATTGGAAGTTCTCAGTAAATGGAGATAAAAATTAGGAATCTTACCACTTTGCTCAATGATAGATTTCAGTGTAGTTTAAGCCTTCATATTGTTTACAATTTCTCCAAAATCCCCGGAAATGTTACTGAGTTTCATGGCAAGTAATTTTTTTTTGTAAAGTGAGACTTGAAAATGTGCGAAAATTACAAAACAGGTGTAATTCAACAGTGCGGCACATTCTGCAATCCAAGAAACCAAAGAGACGTCGGAATTTGAGTTGCATGACGTATAGGAAAGACAGTATTTTTGTCAAATCAGGGTGTAAGCAGAATATCTAGGATTGCAATACTTATCCATTGCGATCTCAGAGCACTTCTGATAGACTTTATTTAATCCGATTGCAGTTGCATGTTTGAGAGTAGGAAATTGTAGATTTTCTCCAGAAGCACGCTGTCCAAAGTGGCAAAACATAAAGCAGTGAAGCCGAGTGCATCTACTTAATGTTTCACCGGAAGTATCTCATTGCAACCAACTCATGAAATAAATTAGAGACCGGTCTTTAAAATCTGTCAATTACGAGTAGAAACATAACAGTCATCAATGCAAATAGTTCAAACTTAATTTATTTTTGGAAGTAGGGGTGTCCCTTTTTCTGCTCATTCAATTGATAGACCGTTAAAGCGAATTCCCTTCTAAAATTTTTAAGTCCACTGTTGCCTACATTGATAGCCTAAGTAAACGGAAATGTTTGTAATAAATTTTGTCGCATTTAACTTCTTTTCAGAGTACTTCTATCATCTTTCTAATAGAATGGTAGTATATTTATTCACCTAAAATATAACACTAACTCAAACTGATAAAACATGCTCAACTGCTTTGCGGTTCTACGGCGTATGAATTTAGATGAGTCACTTCTGTGATATAAACCCTCGAATACACTACCTCTAAAGAAGCGAAACGCCTTTCTGGTGCAATGTCTCTATCACTTCTGCAAGGTATGAATTTTAAATAAGAGGTGCTAGGCCAACCTGTATTGTAACAACCAGATTACTAGACTGTTTCCGGTTTACTCTTTTATTTTGTGAATTTATATCATAAACTGCATATAAGAGGTATGTATTTCGCGTTTCTTTTTACAGAGGATATATCGGTAATAGAATGTCACTTATAAAATGGAGTATTTCAACTCAACCAGACTGACAAAAAGAGCATTTTGAAAAGCTAAACTCTGTCCTTGGACTAACCCGGACAATAGACCTCATTGTATTCCGCTGAGTTCTCAAGTATTTATTACGAGCAAAACATGCCTTTTCTCACTATACTTTTCGATTTAGTGTCGTTCTTTTTGAGGATGCAATAATTTTTCGCAGTAAACATCAACACTGGTTATATCTGAAATTAACTCGCTTCAAGGATTTCTCGAAGTCTGTCTGTGAAGTATTTCCTTCTTTTAGGTATCTGCGACGAAGAAAAATAAAAGAAAAAGGTAGAAGATTTCTATCTACCCTTCAGCACTTTGTTTTTTCTGTTCTCAATGTTGGGAAGTTTACAGTTTACACACAACAGAAGGCTAAAGAAAACGAAATAGGACACAGTATCTTGCTCGGCTTTTGTTTTCTCCTGGGCTCAACAAGTGTACACAAGGCATTCTTTAACATCTGGTAGCTATAAAAAAAGTTATCAACAAGTTATTAACAACTAATTCCAGGAACCAGAAGGTTTACAAACATTTCCACGAAAGTCCATCGATGGAACATTTCCTGCACCAGAAAAAGCCAGTCAACAATATCATACGCTGCATCTCGAAGACATATCTTAATGTTATTTCCTGTTTCTTACAGGCCTCCTAAGAGGTGTCAGGTTTCAACGGGCAGGGAACGGAAGTATGAACATATACTCCATAATTAATTGAAACTCTAACATTCCCTAATATATTATAAGCACATGTGCACAACTGTGGAAGGACAAATTAAAGATGCACAAATCCGTCACAGAATATCAGTACCATGGCCTCATATTTTGAGCTAATAAAATGTATGAATCTGACGGCAGCTACAGAATGAGACCAGACATCCCCAGGAACAAATTTCGAACGCAGAGGAAATTAAATGTATTTTTATAACTTGTTTACATGCCACATACTCCGATGAATCCATATACAAGTCCACACAATTATGCTTGCAAGTCGGACAATGATATAAAAGTTCGATGAACCCTAGTCTATCTCAACTGTTCGCATTAGATTGCAAACCTGTATGGACAACTGTAACCGAAATGCATGGACTGAATGTCCAGTCCACAGTTTTATGTCCAAAGTTTCACATTTATTCGAAAAAATTACTTCATTCTCACATGCTCATAATATTTTACTTTTCTTGAATTAAATAAACAGGCAAACTAATATTTTCTTTGAACCTGACACAAGAAACACTTTGTCAAGTACCCTGCATACTAAATAACACACAGACATCTGATTTTACTACGCGTTATTGTGGCTATAATTCGGTGTTACTGGTAAAAAGGTACATTTGACCCTCCCAGGTGCTTAACTTCCACATCAGACAGAGGAATTATTAACTTCAGGTTTGGTGATTAACTTCACTCGCCTGTCGCTCTACGTCAGAGAAAATAAGCATGCTACTCATTTGGCTGAAAGCTGGCTGGACCCCAAGAACCCGCATGGACCTTGTGACGAAGAGAAAATTCCTGTCGGGAATAGAAGCCAGGTCGCTCACTAATGTAAGATTGACGGAACTAATCTGCTAAAACTGGGTGTTCTGTGAGGCATTGTCGTCAAGCAAAATGTGACAATTTCTAGAAGTGAGGTAGGGACTGAATTATTAAATATTATTTACTCCAACTTCCTGTTTCAAAGGGCTAGTAGTTCTTGTTATTAGATTGTACTACGGATTTTTCAAATATATTACTTTTATGTAAAGCCTGAAGGAAAGAAACCATTCGGAAAACCTAGGCGTAGATGAAAGGGTAATATTAAAATAGGTTTTACAGAAACAGGGTTTGGAGATGTGGATTGAATTTATCTTGCACAGATTAGGGACCGGTGACTGGCTCTTGTGAACATGGCCATGAACCTTCTGGTTTCATTAGACGCTGATGATCTCTTGAGTAGATGAGTGACTTTTGGTATCTCAAGAAGGACTTTGCTCTACGCTGTTAGCTGGTTAGTAATTTATTGGGTCGGACGTGACGTATGTACTTTATTCGAAGATATTACTGTCTAGGGTTCATACTTAGCTACTATGTAGCGAGATGTAAAATTCCCGGAAACATGTATTATGCCCTAAAGTATTATGGGCCTTAACGAATTAAAGTTAATCGAGGTTACATTTGGTAACACGAGTAAGCCAACTAGGATTTGAGGTTTTCACGGCGGTGAATCTGAAAATGGCTGTCTTCTGGGTTGTTGCGCCGTGTGGTCTGGTAGAAGTTTACCGATGTGTCAGAGGCCCTTGCTGCCTCCATCACCCTGGTGATGGAGGTAACGTCGGTAAACTTCTACCAGACTACACGGCGCAACAACCCAGAAGACAGCCCATCCTTACGAGTAAGCCAATTAGCATAATATGAAAATTAAGATCTGTCAAAGATCTCGGTGCCTAATGCTCTTCTAAGCCCCAAGTAAAGTGACCATCAGAATGAAGTGGCTAAAGCGAATACCTGGATACTATCATACAATAAACCATAACGACACCTGCAGTCTGTATTATGTCGTGTCATACCTTAATCCGTCATCATCCTCGGGTAGCTTACCCCACGTAAAGGGTGCGAAAGTCGCGTGACAAAATCATTCCTCAAATATATAAAGGAAGTGTATTTTCAATAGTTCATATTATCAATTCACTTAATTTCATACTCACACGTCGCACACAACGTTTGAATGTATGTCAGTTTTAACTGCTTTTCGATAATCCGCAGTTACTGGTCTTATTTTAATCTCAGTGTTAACCATATTAACCACCTGTTTTAAAATTCAGTAACATTGCATTTTGCCAGTAGAGTGCATTTATAGGTCTACATAATTCTCAGAATAAACACGAAAAATTCCCTTAAACAGAACTAACACATTGACCATTATAATAGATATACATTGTGTTATATTTGTAGTAAGAATCGAGTTGTTAAATATCATTTAGACCAGTGGTATTCAACATTTTTCGTTCTCGTACCCCCAGATATAATTTTTCTTCAACTTTGTACCCCCAAAGTTGTTGGTTATACATAGTATATAATCTACATCTAAAATAAATTAAATAAATTACATTAATGATTATTCAGTGTTTATCATAATTTTTTTAAATTTCACGTACTCCCTAAGATGTCTTCGCTTACCCCCGGGGGTACGCGAGCCCCAGGTTGAATACCACTGATTTAGAATATGGCGGCTACCAAATTACATGACTTACCAAATTACGCACTTCACCACATATTAAACAGAAAATCTTAATTCTGCTGTCTTGATCACAAGCTTCTACGCCTTACCACCCTAAATGCTATTCTTATCAGAAGACCGAGTGGGCATAGCCTGGAAATCTTCTAATAAAATTATGTTTTCCTATTTCTCGCCGTGATTTCCCCTATGCACCTACAATTCCACTATCCTTGCACATACTTTCTCGCTTTTATTCGGCTTCAAATGTTAACATGATTGCTAGAATACTTTTGTGCTTTAAAGGATTAAACCACTTTACCCGCCAGCTTGAAATACCAACTGGAAGTGATAGAACACTAAATGATTAAATGCATTGGACAGAGTAATTCTGGAGAAGTTAATCACCGCTCAACAGTCAAGAATATCGCTTTTATGAAACACGAAGTTTTGTTGCTGTGGTTGCAGGATCCTGAGCAAAACCAGTCCTAACACATTTATATTTTAAGATCAAATACAAAGCTTAATAGTTTTCATTATCGGAGTGGGATACAGAAACAATGTTGTAATTTATTTATGTTTTTACATAATGCCAGCTATTTTATTATTATTTATTATACACAGACTATAATGTTCATCTTCAAATATATTTTTAAGTTTTAAGCCTACATAACATGGTTGGTAGGCTTGATAGCTGATAGTAAGACGTGGGATTATCTGCGCATGTGCAGTGGCAGAGTAAGTTACTCGTACATTTGCTACCCTAGCTGCAGCAGTAGCTCGAGAAATCGAACGAAAAGACACCCCCCCCCCCCCCCCCCACATTGTTATGAGTGGTATTGATTTAGTAATATTGTTGGTAAGGCTTTATAGGTTATGCTTAGGTTTTGCTGCTTGCTGAATCGAAACAAATCCGTACTGGTCACTTTGTAAGTAGTATTCACTGTTTTATGTTGACTAATACTTGGCCTATTTCTTCAGCAAATTTTATAAGCTAGTATGATGGTATTTAGCATAAAGTTCCTTTTTGAGTTCTTACACAGTTCAGAAAATTTTCCAAAAATGACCAATGCCTTCGCAGCGTAGGGCGCAGTGATCCGTTATCTGAGAAAATGCACAGACCGACAAAATGATTCCATGCCGACCGATACTAAGATTGCAAATAAGAGTTTTGTATCACTTTTAAAAGAAATCGGCTTTAAATTAGCTAATTACAATGGCATCTCGTTGTTTTGTTACCTGTTGGTGGTATCAAATGACGTACATATAGACAAATAAGGATACGTAATTAATATAACTCAGGATAACTCATCAGCAGAACATCAAATATATTCATGTAAATAAAATTAAATTAGCGTTTTGTAAAATGTTATTACAATAAAATATTTCTCTGAAATAATACATTATTCATTCAAATAAAACTGCGGCATTAAGTAAAATAATTTTTCATAGTTATGGTGGATGTAAATTAATTTACATATACATCGAGCATTCAGTAATATATAAACTAAAATTATATTAGAACGAAAATTTAAAACATTATTAAAGTACAAAATGCGAAATAAATATACCATAAACATAAATACGCACTAATTACATTTAATTCTTGCGGAAAATGTCTACAATAATCACATTTCAAGTAAATTATCTTTAACAGAACTCAAAAAATGGCGTTACATACTTTATTTCCAATTATACACAAACTCAAACGCGTGCATACCTACTTTTACAGTTGGAAGAACATCGAAATAATACTCTTATCCCTTTATTCAGAATGTATTTAACGAAGAACAGAAGTAGACTTGCAACCTAATGCCAATACCACATAAATGTTTGGCCACATTCCTTACGGGAACGTCAGAAAAGCACATTAAAGTAATCGCCGGCATGGAAACGGTGATGGCATATTTTAAAAATTATTGAATTTTACTGGAAGGACTAAGACAAGCCACGAAACCCGTACATCGTGGCCTGGATTAGTGAGATTTTCTCATGATGAAATTCTGCACTGAGATCTCATGGTTATGATGCAAGCGTTTCGGCGAATCGTATCTCCCCCATTTCAGAATATAAATGTACATTTCTACATTCTTCTGAAGCGTTGATGATAACCTAAAATACATACCCAGTAGACCACAGTTTTTAAAGTCCTTTTCATCCTTCACATAGCGGGAATCTCAAACGCTATCCGTGGTATTGGCGTTACATAGCAACTCCGCATTCCACAAACTCCTCACGGAAGAACCAGCTTTTAATTGCGAATTCGCTTGCTAAGGGGTCTGCTGACTAGCCACCAACTTCCACTAAATCAAAATAGTTTTAAACAACTCCTTCATTTCAAAGGTATTGTGGTTGAAGGGATATGTTACACACGGCGATTCAAAGCTCTTGTACAATAAATACTTTAGAAGCCTGCTGGGGAGATAATTCGAAATACAAAATGTAAACAATTTTTTTATCAGTTTCGCCACCGATCCAACTGACATTTTTAAGTTGATATCGATTTATGTCACTGTGATCTTTTGATAGGGACCCCAAGTTGCGAGATGGTGGTAGTAAAGCTGACATCGCTGTGAGTCGCGTGTTCAAACTCAGGGAGGACACTTGGATCGTCTGTTGTAGGGTACATTGACTGTGCTAACAAGTCCCAACCACATGAAGCAAAAAGTACTCGCAAGAGGTAATCGTAAGTAACGATTAAAAATGCTACAAAGGGCAAAACTTTCTTCCTTTCGTTGAAAACAAGCGAATCAATTGACGTGTTATGTTAAAACGAAATTTTTCCATTTTGTAAAGATCGTCAATCACAATAATACAAGCTACATCAAAGTAAAAAAGGTGTTAACTCTGTAATGGTGGCGAATATAGAAAACAAACCCTTCTCATATTCTGCTCCAAATGACTTCCCAAACAACTTTCTCAGTATTTTACTACGGTTTTGAGTCATTTTGAAAATTGTGGCATCCTAATGTAATCCCAACCGTTTCCCCCTTCTCTACTCCTACATGCATATGCATGCACGAACACACATACACACAAGTTCATACGCTAGCCTGGGAATCGGCTACATAGATCTCTCCTTACTTTCCTTAGTAACTTCAAGCAAATTCCGGGATAGTAACTGAAAAGAGGTCATAACGTATTCCTCTCACACAGCTCCAAATTAATAATTCATAATCATCATACCGAACTACAGATGCTTACAGAACATCAAAAAAGTATCAGATGAAGTAGTAGTACATTCACTCTTTCTTCGACTTATTCTGGGCACAGAGGAAGGAAATTAATATGAGAGTTGTAGCATAATACAGTGCAAACGTTTGTAGTACGGATTAAGCTTTGCTGCGATTTTATAAGTTACGATATCTCTTGAAGTTAAAAATAAACTTTTGTTTTCGTGAATATTTGTTATTACGTTAAATTTTTATGTGACCTCTGGTAGATGCTCGCGAAAGCAACGTGAAACATGAACGGAATAATTAAATAAGAGTGTGTCGTTAAACAGAGCAGACATATTCTAGTAAGTAGTATGTACCTCAGAACAAGAAACAGGCTTGAGGAATGAGGGCAGATCTAACGAAGCAGCAAAATTAACGAGCGACTCTAATGCTTCTTATACATAAAGAAAGGAAGTCGATGACAAAGATTTTTCTATAAGGCGGCTTTCTTGTTCAGTCCTTTCGTGCAAGAGGAAGGTACTTGAAGTAAAGAAAAGCGCGGTATTCACGTCTTACATTGGATCCAACGAAGTGTATGCTATATTAAAGAGCTTACGTAAAGAGTCAGGGTTCTGTGCCTCGTTTTCTGCTGGAATGAAGACAATAAAACTGGAAGATAAAAAAACTGTATTTTCTCTCCCCTCTATGGCTAGTTCTTCCTCTGCTTCTAGGGAACAGGGGCCTAAAACTCCAATTACAGTGCAGTTGATCGAGCTTAGAGGTTCGCAATTGTTGCCGCGTGCCGGCACTGAGATGGCTGCTGCATTGGACCACTTGAGGATTTATGTTATTCGGGAGCAGGATGAGATGTCCTGCCGCAATTCTAGCGTGCCATCCATCAAAAGCTGAGTTCCGTAAACCTCTTCCTTTGGTCATCATCCACTTTCTTTGTCGCCACGTCGTCATATTCTACTACATCTTAAACTATTACGTCCTCTCACATTCTTTTGTCAATTTATCAGTTTTGCTACTTACTCGCATGTAACGTTCAACTGGATGCTGGGCGGCGGGCCAACAACTTCTCGCCAGAAAGAATAGTATGCTACAGAATGTTACAGGAACTCGGATTGGAGAAGATTTTTTGGATTGACCTAAGCAATCTGTCTCCTAGTTTTAACGACAATTTCTCAATTGCAACATTTATATAACGTCGGATATGGAGGAAGGCAGTTCATAATTAATTGGGAAGGGGAGAATGGAAGAAATCGTGACATATTTTGAGGTACCCTATCGCAATTTCGCTGAAAGGACGACAGAAAGTCATGAAGCGCCTCATGATAACCGGCCAGATTTACAACAGAACTCGGGACCTCTAAAACATAAAACATATGCTACCTCTTCAGCTGCAACTCTCTTTACTCCAGTGTGACATCATTCGCCGACATAAAGCTGAAGAAAACCACGGACATCTCATATTAGGATAGCCTCCACTGCCGATATTCGAAACACAAACACGCTAATTAAACCAACACATGATATTCTGCAGCTTCTGTCTGCCACGCAAACGTCAGTAATAATTGGCATCCATGGAAAAATACAGCCTTACTTCGGATTCCGAAGTGACAAATGAACAGTTGTTTTTTGGGTAACAGAAGTGTTTATAAATAAACACGCATGAAATACGTTTATATTGGAAAGTAAGGAAACAAAATGGGGCTGTGTGAAGTTTAAACTTTCCTGCAATATTTTGTACTCGACACCAAAGTTCACAAATTAGGGCTTCCCCAGATTTGGTCCACATACTACGTAGAGATCAGAATATCATATAAAACTATCACACCTTAATTTATTTTTCTGCTGAACTCCTTCTTCGAGCGAACATGGCAATGGCCTTTAACCGGACTCTTTACTAGTCATGACAGACCAGATTCTTGTCCATGTGACACTACTGAAGAGTTTTTCAATTCTTAAGTAGGCCTCGTCATTAGTTATTCAGTCGTCCAGCTATTCAACAAAGTCCTTGCCTTTAATGGAAGCCAGCTTCACAACAGCACGCAATTTGTTCCTATCCTCAGCCAGATATAAGCATTCCGCACACTCAAATCATACTTCCATAAGACCCATTTTAATACCATCTACAAATCTAAACATAAATATCACAAGTGGCCTCTTCCATTCAGACTTACCGACCAAACTTCTGTATGCATTTCCCATATCGCTTCCCCACGACCGGTTAATCCCACCCTTCTTAATTTTATCATCTTGATATCATAAAGAGTACAAATTGTTAAGCTGTTCGTTGTATAATTTTCTGTATTTTCCTCTTACATACTCTATTTTAGGTTAAAATATCCTTCTCAGCACCGTATTCTCAAATACCCTCAATGTATGTTCTTCCCATTAAAAATACATATCTGTACGAATGGAAGATTAAATAAAATCAATAAAATTTTAGAAAAATATGAGTAGGCAACTTAATTAACGTGGTCATATCGGCGTTTCGTTGTTGAAGTCAATCGCTGGATGGTGGAAGGTATTCAAGTTTTCATATAGCAGTGCTGCAGTAGTGCAATATATCAGAGTGCACGTGGCGACGTCTGCATTGCGATGGGAGTGACTTTGCTATTTCTAGATTTGTACAGACTGGAGTGTCACTCGACCTACTGAAAGGCTGAGTTCGTTTATTTGCAAAACGTTGCTTCACAACGACGGCTCTTAAGATTCGTGCAGCTGAATGGTTACTGACTCTTCTGAAACCGGCAAGCGGCGCGTATGATAAGGCGCCGTGCCTACATCAGGGACGGGATTTTACTCTGCTAAATACATTCAGAACGGTGCAATGACCTAAAATATTTCTCAGCAGTCATTTAATTAACCGCTGAAACCTCCAAAAAAAAGTTATGTGGTCTGCCTCGTATTGATATAATCTGTTTACAAATTCTATTTAAAGTTTAATTTGTTTTTCTAATTATAAGAACGATTTCACGTCAAGTTGATTTTTTTAAAAGACAATAGACAAAAACCGGAAATTAATTATACGATAAAAATTAAAATATTCCTATATAAAATTATAATGTTACAGAGTTTTTTACAATTATGTGAACCAATATCTCTCATTTTAAGGTAAGGACATAGCTTGAAGGCGTTTGAGAAAATTTATGGCAAGAATGTTTTGACCTAGAGTACCGGAGGCAAAAGAATAATGAAGAAAACTATCTAATCGGTTTAATGACCAGTTCTTTAAAGGTCATTAAACAGATAATGACATTAATACATATCTAACAGAATTCAACAGTTCATTGGGACTAAAAAACACTCAGAACTAGAGAAAAGCGAAAAGCGAACGATACTGAAATTCTATAGAGCAGTGTTTCCCACCCAGTGGTCCCCGCAACCCAACGGTTCCGCGAGAAATCGTGGTATAAATAAATAAATAAAAATTTTGAAATTTTGCAATAACGCGAAATTTCCAAATATCCTTCAATAAATCGCGGGAATTTTTGTCCAGCAGTTGTGAAATACTGGAGTGATCTACTATCTGCTGTCTGCCGAGGAAGTACTGCGAGTGTGTTTGTCAAAAATTTGGCCAAGAATTCAACATTTTTACAAAAGAAACACGCCCAAGTGTTATACTAAAAGTAAATATTGTATTAGCTTCGGATGTGAAATTCATTTCTACGTTTATGTAAACTTTATTTTGATTTTATATTTTGATATTTAAAAATATATATATATTTAATACAAAGAGAGACAGAAAAAATGCTTATTTTTCATACAATGTAAGCTGACTTTATATATAAATATATTAGCTTTTTACAAATAAAGTTTCTTGACAATAATTTAGCAGTAAGTGAATTGTGCCCCCCCCCCTATCAACAGTGAGCGCATGAAATGATCACATTCCCGAGGTGGCGCTGTAACACCACAAATGTGAATAATGGATGTGATCACACTATCGAGTCGGTGCTGTCCGTTGAAAAGACAGACTCGAATGGTAAGGTATGAATTTCATCGAGTAGTTTCGTCACCACAAGATGCGATGGGATGGAGGACACGCAAATCTGGTCTGGCAGTTACGAATTTCACACAAAATACTAGCTATAATTTACATTCTTCGTGTTATTAAGTTTATCCTACACTTTCGAATATATTATGCATTAATAATAGCTTAAGAATTTATAGGGCATAAGTCTACGCAAATTGAATATAAAGTCATATTGAGGCTAATTTCTTGCTCCGTCTTGGGTCATAAATGAGATAAAGTACTTACTTCATGATTAGTTGTAAGTGAAAGGCAGGCGAAACGTTTAACTTGGATAATCATGTGTTTAAAATTGAATTCCCGTCCCCAAGCGGGGAAAGTACAGAAACTCCTCCTTTCATGCTGTTATATGCTTTGATCTCCTCGTATCTCGGTTTTCTCTCCTCTCTCTTCGGACTGCATCTATTTTCCGGTGGATATTCCTTTTCGTATTCCACTCTTTCTGTCGCCTGTCCGTTCGTTTTTTTTATCTCAGCTCTAGTTTATTCACTTGTACACGATACTGCCCTGAAAGTCTGACGTTGAGAAGGATAAGCTATATTGCAGTTCGGGTAAAATTCAGTTCCCTCGATTCGTAGTTGTTCCTCCGTAAACATCAACTGCCGACAAATAACGCGAAGAAGTTAACTGGCAGAAGTGATAAAGTGTCCCCTACTTGTTAACAACACATGTTAATGTAAAGTAACGTTGTCCCAACACATAAACATCATGCTACGAAGAAGGACGTATGGAAAATGGAGTAACACTCACTCATTCTTAAAATTTAAGTAAGATGGTGGTGAGTGTCAGCTTCACACCCCAACCGCGTTACCCCCGAGAAAACTGTTCCCGTTAGCGACTTGGTAGAGGAATGGGTTGTTGAGGGCTGACGATGTAGACAGTATGTTTCTCCGAATTCTTGGTATGTACCGACTAGTCCACACGACGCCAGAACCCAGATCATCATCATCATCATCATGTATTAAAATTATCCAGTAAGATTGAGCCTTAGAGCCTCAGGCTTTCCTACACGGAGAAGAAAATCCACTTTAATCAGAGAACTAATGAAGAATAAATGGTTTGACGACAAGTGAACGCGGCCCACAGCACGAACAGATAATTACTTGACCTAAGATTATATTAAAGCTACAAATCGATTCCTCTCAAGAAAACTGTAACGACAGAAATTAATTACGTAATTTTGGAAATAGGTTTAAGAAATTGCTTCATGGAGTACAGATATCACCATACATAGTCATAGATTTATTCAACAAAACGATATTAAAACGGACAGTGAAGAAAGGAGAGATTTTAATTTTTAATAGATGAGCTGAATAATATTATTCAGTGTCATGGATTTGTGAAACGAATTTTATACACCCAACCTGTGTTGGGAAGGCGAAATCGGAGCATACAAATTTCACAAGCTGGTGCGGACACGTCTCTTTCACTCAAGAGAGAGAGAGAGAGGTGATACAGGTCCCCCGATTCAGGCTGGCTTTACACAGGGGTCCCACACAGCCAGACCGGGCAAGAGGGATCAATCATGGAAGAGTACAGACGAGTTTGTTTTCAAAATCCTCCTGGCTTTGAGTAACTAAATTCTTGTCTCACTGAGCTCTGAAATACTTCTAAATTCCCAGTAGGTGTATGCATTGACTTTACATAAATCCAATGCCCACGTGTGTGAAGGTTCAAAGAAGCTACTGGAAACATGATCGGCTTCTTCCCTGTCAGTCGTATTTCTGACGGCCACACAATTTGCAACACTACAAGAGACTAGTTTCATGATTACACAATATTGTTTTTATTTAACCAGTCCAAGGTGATTGCTTTCTGCTTAAAGCGAGAAAGGTCTTAGATATGAGCACGCAAGAAACACTTGTTCGAATACCGAATACGGCAAAGATATGTCTGTTTCTACGCGTCTATGTGTTGACTTTACATAGATCAACCATTGGATAGGTTTATCCTCCATTTGAAGACGATTATGGCCTGAATGTAAGCTGCAGAGTTCAGAAAACCTTTATAATAAGGGCAATAAGTCACGCTTTGCGCTAATGTTAATAAAGAATTAAAATATGTAGTCTTTGGAGTAAAGTGAATTTCCAAAGGTGTTTTTCACGCCACATAGGAGCGGTAACGTCAGCAAATCGCTGCGATGGTAACCACGGCTGAAAGAAAATACTCAAAAGAGATAACAAATGCAAAAATAGTCTCCAAGAATATTCTTGCGAATATGTGATCCGAGGTCATTGTTGTGACCTCGCTTCCCGTTCGTGCAACAATGTGTTCTAGCAGTAATTTCGGTGTTCTTCACTCACACTAGAGCGGCTGAAGGAAGAAATTACGTGCGTATTTATTCCCTACGCTTTTATAGCAAAGCAGACAAAATGAACCGAGTCACTGGAAGTCAGCACACACATATTCAACTTTGGCAGTATTTTTACAAGCACCCTCAACTTACGTAATAATACGTATAATATATAAATAATAATATAAAATAGTCCGCGGCGTAACAGCCCTCTGAGAGGGCAAGCACCTCAACTTACGTACTTCCCTTAATGTGAGAGACGAAGTTTCACACCCAACAATAGAAAGGGCAAGTACTATTAAAGTTTTATGTATTTATATCTTTCTGGACTTTGGTACGAGGTAAGAACTCAAGAGGTTATGAACTGAATGACAAGAAGCATCCCCCGGATGAAATCTACGGAAGAAAAAGCCTTGTAACGTGACTGATTAATTCTTCAGCTATTTAAAGACGTTCTTCAACTTGATACGTTAAATAAGCGTGTAGCGTAGACTGGTAGGCTAAGAGGAAAATGAAATGTAGTAAATGATAAGGAAGGAACCTGTCGTGGATAGTTTTAAGACACTATTGCAACATCGGTATGGAGGGACTGAGGAGAAGCGATCATGGCAGCCAAACTCCACGCCGTAAACATGAATCCAAACCCCCGAATAAGAAGCAGAACTGCGAACCTCTCAACCGAGATGCCTAGACTTGCACAGTGACACGTAATGTATTTAATATCTCGTGATTGGGCAAACTGTCCAAAAAAATAGTAACATCCGAGTGTTTTACAAACAAAATTCGAAATGCGTCGGTATTAAAAAGTCTATAATGGAAGGCGTCCCTGCAACCTCTCGGTTCGTCTTCCACAGAATTACCAGATCGACAACGGAAACCTTATCTGTGACTCTTAAGGTCCAACGGATCTGTTGTTTTCCATTATTTACACGCGGAAGCTGGGAAGTATTACTGGCCCGCGGGTGACCATTATATTCATTTCCGCTTGCCGTATTGTTTCCTTTTGTCTCCGGAGAGACAAACACCTACAAACTGATGCTGAATGGTGTTATCTTCTATAATAATAATCAAGATAATCCAAAAAGCTTTTTTCTTTTCTTTCTTTTATCGATCTCATCACCAGAAATGAAACCTAAGCTGAGATGGAGAGACAATATTAAAAACAGTCTCAGATTTTAGATCAAAACGCAGATTCTGCAAATACGGGACAAATGCGAATGAAGAAAAGAAAATTGGTCTGTTAGGGCGTAGATAAGATTTAGCTTTCTCAGAATAGTGTATAACGATGAAACCACTGCTGTCACCATAAACCTTGTGGAAATATTGTGGAACTATAAACTACAGAAATAGTCTAAAATATCTCTTCACCGATGAGTGTAAAGAAAGTTACGAATTCCACATTTATGGATGCTTATAATAATCAAACACTAGAAGGGCTTTCACTCGAACTGAGGCATAGCATCGAAATCAATAAAGCACTGAGGAGAGATCACAAGAAGCTCACTTTACACGTCGCTGAGAATAAAACCTATGGAAAAGGAAGCTAACGCATGGCTCATGCGTTCTCTTCACTTTTCAACCATGACAACCTTTCACAAGAATACCATAAAATAAAAGCAAGTTTCGATTACGTGCCTCTTGAATGGCGTAAATACTGGATGAAACGAAAAGGAAATGGGCAGATTTCGTTACTACGATATCCTGATCTCTCGCTAAGTCTCGAGTTGAAGAAGAAGAAAATATATCGATTCAGGATGGAATAAAAATCGATTCCCTCCGAAAAATCCGACCATCACAAGTAACCTAGTTTGTGATACACCTGATTGTTTCGTGCATACAACCGTTTATTCGTGTGGGTGAATTGTTGATACATTAACATTTTGATGTCCAATGGTAACTATATATACCACCTGATTTAATATTAAATAACTCTTAATTTTACCCAGATTATATATATTTCGTACGATTCTCAGGGCAAATAGCGATTATTTACCTAATCAGCACTGGCCAGTTTATATTTGTAATAAAGACGCCATGTCTTTTCTTTTGGGGTAGGAAATGATTTTTCAAATATTATTAAGAGCATCTACAGTATCAACCAAAAATTTAAGACCACCATGCTATTTTAGTAAACCTTCCACAGGTCTCAAACTTTTGGTTGAAAGTTTCCCATTTTGCGCTAGTTATTAAGTTCATTTACAGCTATCATTTATAAAAAAAGATCAGGAAAATATGTCAAACCATTCAAAAGTTATGAATATTTTCAACATTTCAAAGTATAGGAAAATTCCACAATATTTTAATTTTCGGCTACATCTGGCCATTAAACTATAAGGAATATTTTAATCACTTTTGGTATTTTAGTTCATTGTGATATGAGGAACTTTTACAAATAAAATTGATCTATACAAAACAGCTGCCCTATGATTCTTCACCACATTCATTAGTTTTGGAACTTTGTAAAAAAAACATGAGAAATATGCCACAATTTAACGGACAATTACTCTAACTGTGTATGAGCTAACGAGGCCGGACTGGTGCCAGTTCGTATTGTCTCACGTTCGTAAATTCCGAAACACCCTTATTTACAGAAGTACATATTCTTATACCCTAAATCCCTGGTTACTAAAACTGTAAAATATCGTTAACCGACCGTTTTGATGTTAATGCTGAAGATATTAAGAGCAGAGATGGGACTTCAGCCACATAGTTTCCATTAAAAATAATGTATGTTGTGTATGGCCATTGCGTTTTTTAAAATTTTAATGGGCTAATTATAACTGCACAGCGAACAAACTTTAACACAAAGACACATAAAATGTGATTTTACGATAGTTCTGAACGCCTATCTCCACATCATTAATGCAGGTGTTTCCGTCGAATTTCCTGGAAGAAGAAATATGAACAGATGAGAACTTCAAATGAAAGTTGAATGAAAATAAAATTTAATATTTCCAAAGAAGAAACGGCTAGCAGCAACAGTCACACTGCACACAAAAATTTGTCTTATGAGTCATGGTTTTCTTTTTAAAGATATTGCATGAAAACGACATACCGATTCGAATGTTGCGCCGTGTAGTCTGGTAGAAGTTTATCGATGCTACATGCAAGGTTCATCGCTCTGATGATGAAACCAGCAAGCACCTCCGAAACGTCGGTAAACTTCTACCAGACTACACAGCGCTTCATCCCAGAAGGCAGCCATCTTCATACTCGCCGCTGTGAGAACCTAAAAACTCACATCACAATGAACTGCATATTTTATTTTATTAAGCCACTGTAAACCTAATATAACTATGTCTCTGTGGTCTCATTTTAGTCAGCGTAGATTATTACTCAAATTAATGTGTGCGCATCGCAAAGGCAGAGAGTGGCACGTACTAAGTTAAGCAGCCACGTTTAATTAGGTTAGGGAAATGAGCTAATTGTGAAATATGTGTCCTGCCGTTGACAGTATTAGTTCAGAAAGTTGAGATCAATCAATTTATACAACTGAGGCTAGTTGCAGTGTAAGTGAATGGTATCACTTGGTGATGAATAAAATCGTTTCTATTTTCGTGGTTTATACATCGATCATAGATGTGACTACATAAATAATTGTAGAATATGGCGCCACATTGTTTATTTATTGTTTAATTCATTGCAGTAGCCCAGTCGGAATTTCAAGTACTTATTTGGTAGGCTACAACGACCTCGTTTCTATAAAACAAAAGGAATCCTAGTAAAGGGCTATAGCATTTGGAAGATTATTGCACTTCAGTCAACATAAAACGATTGGAGCCAAGGCCATACAAAAGACACGTTTTTGAACGCTGGAAAAAGTAAAGAATCACAAAAGAAACAAACTACCGTATGTCAGATCTTGCCAGCGATATTTCTGATGAGATGAAATAAACGAAGTTATAACGAATAATGACTGATATGTATATCTGTGAAATCAGTGGCTGTGTACATAAAAGCTAAGTTCCAGTAACATAACCTAACTTTTTTTAAATCTTCACTTGCAGTCAGGTAAGGCTGATCCATTAACGGCCACTCGTTTACACCATGTGTATTAAGTAGGTTATTTTAACGATGCCATGACAACTATAGCTGTTATAAAAATAAGCATACAAACAAACTGTTTACACTATAAATGACACTAGTCCCAAACGCGTTTCGATCTCAAGAGATCATCATCAGTGGCAAAAAGGGGAAATTAATTCATATAATCTCAAAAAAATATCGTTTTAAACAGATTATGAAGGTGATGACCTCTTGGGGTCGAAACGCGTTTGGCACTAGTGTCATTTATAGTGTAAACAGTTTGTTTGTATGCTTATTTTATGGTCTAATACACTACACGGTATGCAAAGTTTTAAGATTATAGCTGTTATGTACCGCCAAATGAAAGAAGGCAGAATGGTAACAGAAAGCAAGACGTGACTGCATAAAATGAATTTTAAACTAACTACCTTGATGTGTAGAGAGGCAATGAGTACTGCGTCTTCAAAAGAACTTCGGTAAAACCCGGAGTGGGTGAGGTGTCAGATGAATGTTAATATTATAGGTTCCTGTTATGCGAAATGCCTGATTACCTAGGTAGATTATGCAGTAGAATGTTCACACAGAGACGCAAATGATGTATGTTAATAGGAACACGACGGTAGTTAGAATTCAGAGGGAGCAAATGCTTTGTTGCTGGCCTTTCATCTCAGATGCCCTCCGGTGTTTGAGCAGTTACCTACCCTACATAGCGCACAGAAGAAGTTCGCAATGCGCGGTATCTCATGCACCTTCATTTCAAAATGTAATAATATCTGCCATTATTAATTTTACAATTGATATAACAGACAAGGTTTTAGACTTTGATGTGGGAGGAAGGCAGACAGCTGAATCGGTAACCTACGCGCAGTCTCAAGTAACGAATGGTAGAACGGTTTAAGTCGCAGAAGCTTAGGGGGTGAATAATTCTTCCGCCTTTTCTCTGGATTCTGTTCCTGGACCTATATGCAAAACTGTAATGAGATGTTATTTCATGGTAAAGTCTTTGTTGTAGCAATAACATGATATTCTGCAATATTCGCATATTTTGCGTAAGTATTTATTAATCAACGAGATGATTATTCTTTCCGTATCTGTGGGTCCACTTTTCAAATTATGAACAAACAGACAAGTATTCAGAATTTTTTTAGACTCTATGACACTGGGGTCTACTCCAACATGGCAGACCTCCGAACTTGTGAGGCTGGAAAGACAATAGTTCCACTTACTACAAGGTCACAAAATTTTGTATCATAAAGGATATCCGAAAAA
The DNA here is from genome assembly GCF_000696155.1 of Zootermopsis nevadensis. The sequence goes on from NW_019059680.1 coordinate 2,591,360, forward strand.
ATGTTTCTCTAGTTCATGTAGTTTTTGTTTAATGTAAAACAGTAACATGGCGGCTGTACAAAAATGTACTTTAAGCTAATTTTAAGTTTGATAGCGATAAGCAATGGACAAGTGGATTTAGGCATATGGCATTTTGCATGAAGATTTATACTAACTATTCTTTATAAGTCAAGAATTACCAACATGGTGTCGGTATAAACTGTCAAGGTCGTATTCGAAAAATTTAAATTAGAACCTGAGTTCAAATAATAAGCATTTCTTCACATAATAACAATAATAATGATCTGTAAATTACAAATTAACGGAATAAAATAATTCTGGCTTGGGTACCGTGCGATGCCATGAGTACAACACGCTAACTCGTGATGTAAACTGAAATTTTTCTTGTATTTTAAATTATAAAAAGTACAACAACAATATAAGTTTTGTGGTACTAAATGCAGTGCAATAAGACAGTCGGTCGAAGGCTTACGAGTTCTGACCGGAACTCACCTTGTGTCAGAAGAGGAAATAGCAATATTCTTTCACCTATATTTACTCGCAATCAAGGGTAGTTGGCGATGGTACAATAAAATGGGTCATGCTACATTTCAAAATACCATCCCGGCATTAGTTTGGAAGTAGGTACTGCATAAAAATGCTAGAAACCGTCAGTTGCCTGACCGGAACTAAACACGGTACTTTCTGAACAATAAATCCCTTCCTGATTAATTACTTGCTCGATGAGACCTATATCATATACCTAGACGCAGCTTTGAATCCGTGATCCTCTATAAAGGTTGATTTATGATACGGAAGTTGTGTTTGACATTTTTCGCAGTCTGAGTTATGTTTGATATTGGCCCCTAGACGATGGCGTGTCGCCTCGGTGGACTAGTGGTTACAGTGCTCGCCACTGGACCCAGGGTTCGCGGGTTCAATTCCGGCCAAGGCCGATGGATTTTTAAGGGTGATAAAAATCCATAGCACAAATTCCTTCGGAGGGTAAGTAAAGCCGGCGATCCCATGTAGTAGATTTACGGCATGTAAAAGAACGAGATGTTTCGTAAGCAAAATTCAGCCGCCATTTCTCACCCAAGTCTCTCCTGCTCTGGCAGTCAAATCAGGAGTGAGTAGAAATTGTGCAGAGTCAGTGGGCTAGTCACTAACTACTCTTAAATGCACGCTTTAAAGACTATGAAATCTCCAATTAGGAGTCACAGGAGGAACTACTACTAGACGATAGTGTGGGACACGACTTTTAACTGAGTAGATCCAGTTTATGAAAGGTTGTGTATATTAAAACAATACATCTCAGACAGCGTCCAGTATAATAGCTCTGTACCTGCAATTAATTCGTCATAATTTCAACTTCGTCTGTAAGTCTGTAATTTACGGGAAGGACGCTCTACTGTAGAACAGAGTTCGGTAAATATTTTACACGACGAGCAATGTAAAGTGGCAGACTACTCGAACTTTTAACAATGATGAGGCCAAGCAACACGAATAACGCAGTAATTTTCATATTTAACTCAATGCTGATAATGTACAAGTGGTACGATGTGTTTTGTGCTATAAAACAATAACTAGATGGACGTCTTCTCTCTGCTCGTCTTTCCATTCTACTATCGCCCTCCACAATTTACTAAATGCCTACAACATTCTGAATGTGTAACAGCTAGAATAATCTCGTCTCGCTGTTGACTTCCCTTCAACCCCTTCCCCAAAACAACTGCCTTGTCATGCCAAAGAATTACACGCTCTGCATAACTTTCCTTTCACTAATATTCATCTTGTTCGTCTTACATACACTGTTCTTTAATACTGGGCTATTTATACTTAAGTGGTAAGACTAGAACAAACATTTCCTCCATTTAAATACATAAAGTTTTGTATTCCGAAATATTTTTAATAATAGTGTCTGAGATAAATATATTAAAACTATAATTACTATTCATGGTTCCATAGAAAATGGAAACAATAGTACATTTATGTTAATCTGTCCAAGGATTTTAAAGTAGAATAACGTTTCAGAGGTCATACTGCCTCTGTCATCAGGGCGATCATCGCCTTGATGACGGAGGCATCTACCAGACTACACGACAAGACAGAAATCTTAATGTTTGTAACTGTGCCAAAATTGAAATAGGTCTCTGAGGACAATGTTCTATACCAAGCTTATAACGCACTCAAAATTTCCGAGTAAAAAATAGCTTTGTAATGCATAGCCTATATAACTTCCAACAACCACAAAGTTTCATAGCACAGTTTTCACATATAAGAAGAATATAGAAGGAGGGCTACTGAGAGAGGGTACTGAGGACAATATACAGAAGTACGAAATAAGAAGTTACAAGAGACTGGGAAAACTACACAGTGGGGAGCAACTTAATTCGACCTCTTAACCAAGAATTTGGTTAATGAAACAAGAGGGCAGGTTACACAGGCATGTAGCATGCATGGGAAAGATGAGACATGCACACAGAACGTGAAGGAGACCTAGGCGGGAGGACAAAATAAAAAAAATATTAGGAAGCTGGGGTGTGAGGTTCTGCATTGGATTCATCTGGCGCTGGATAGGGCCCAGGGGTGGGCTCCTGTGTATACAGCAGTGGGCCTCCTGGCTTCATAAAAACTGGCTTCTTGGCCAGATGAGCAGCCATTAGCTTCATAAGAACTCTGTTTCATGGAGTTACATCGTTCACTGCTAGAAATGCGCTACTCTTTTGATTATTTGCAAATTGTATAATATTATAGGCTAATTATGACCATGAGCCATGGGCAAAAGTACTTGCTTGAATGCAGATAAAAACAACTTACACAACTAAACTTGATTTTAAACTGTTGTTCACAATGCACATTACATCAATTATTCTCAATTCCTTTACAGAATGTGTACCATGAATATCATGTGTTTTCCAAGAAATTTTGACATGTTTTTTTTTTTAATATGGCTGTCTTCTGGGTTGTAGCGCCCTGTTGTTTGGTAGAAGTTTAGCAGAGATGAATCATTGCTCTGATGATGGAGGCAGCAAAGACCTCTAAAACGTTGGCAAAATTCTACTCTATTTTTCTTGTTTCGTTAATTATTTCCATGCTATATTCCCCCACACCTTGCACTTCTACTTCAAACTATTTTAGGTAATTTTGTTTATCATGTTGATGTCTGATGTCATGGCACGACCCTTCTGACTTGAATTGTCACGTCAGATTTCTTAGGTGCAGTTCTATTTGCTGATACTTGTTGATTCAAGAGGACAGTAATCTGTACACTGTGTCCTAAAGCCCCCACTGCTTTGCTCTGCTCGTATTCTATCCGTGATAACTTGAGATCTTAATAATTTAAGGACTGTATTAAAGATTATTATGATTTTTTTACTTCTACGAACTCAGCTAATAAGTGCATCTTATAAAATATTTAAACAAATATGTATGATAATTCTGCCAGTTATTTCGTCCTAGTCACATAGTACAGACTTTCCAACTACTTGTAATTACCAATAAAATATAAAAGGCTTTGGAGGGAAGATATTCCACTGCTTCAATTATCTCGGTGCATTAAAAATATATGTAGGCCTATGCAATAATACACTTCGTTCATAAAGGACTGACATAAAAAAAAATATTTATTCATCTTAAGTAATGTCCATGATACACAAAGTGTTCCTCGGCTTTCATTTACCTTCGACCCCTACAGTCTGCTAAGTGTGTTATAAAACTATTTACTCTGTCTTTGATGCTTTATAATAGAAATATCTTACGTATCCGCGAGCCAAAATTAGACTTTGTGAAGTTATAGCAACATCTTCAGCAGAATACTAATGCACTTTGTAACTAAGATGTTTTCTTTAATAACCAAGAGTCTTAAAAAATACCAATTAATAATTTGGTTAATTACCGACACTGTTTCATGTAAAAATGTTAGGTTACGTCAACTGGGATGGGAAAGTCACATGAACGCTTAAGTTTAAGAATTTGAAGGGATGTGGTCGTGACTAATTTTAAGGCACTAATGCCGCTCATATACTAAATATATATGCCTGTAAATAGTACAGTTAAATAGACCTAAATGGAGATAGCCAACCTATTTTTGAGCAGCAGGAAATATGAGAAGATTATAATTTATATTTATTTATAGAGAGAGGTGTACTTAAGTGATTAAATTACGATGATTCTCACAATTGCTATTCAAACTGGGTCAGAAACAAACATCGCTAGAACGTATTAAATAATCAGACAATTAAAAAGTTAACACTTAAAACTCCTAATCAAAATTCTAAAATTCTCGTGGGCCTGGAGGTATAATAATGGGCCGATAAGTCTCAGATACTTCGCTGCGTTCCAATCACATCTTCGCCTGTAGGCCTACTTTTCGAACACCTTACGACCACTCTCATGGACCGTACATGCGAAACGTCCTTTACGCAGACAAAACGCTATAAAATGCAATATCAATCATAATTCCGCTCGGACACGAATGTGTGACGACATGTCGCCGGCGGGCGCCAACACAACCGACACTGTGCGTCAATAAAGTAGCAATGGCCATAAACTTTCTTCTCGGTCGAAAGACGAGCCAAGGAACTTCTTGTGTTATGTATTAACATTAGTTCAGGTGTTCCAAGTGTGAAATGGTACTTTTACTGCCACGAAGGAACACACTGTCTGGGGAGTCTACATCAAAGTCTGAACTACAGCTCAGCTACACTTTTGTTAGCGTTCACTGCAGTACTCCCCTACATGGGGATAAGTTACTTGGTTTCATTATATTTTTACAATAGAATTCTGATAATGGTGCTACCTATTTTCTTGGGCTTACCCACGCCGCAGCGCATACAAATTTAAATATAATGCTTAAATAAGTGTTCCAAAAAAAGTATCATATATAACTGGATCTAAAAATACATCTACATACTGAGTTTATACAGAGCATACAGAAACAAAATAAAATTCCTATTACTGCTAGCGAAATTTGGTATTTACATCGTACATAATATATTTAGTATATTTTTAAAAATACGTCAGCATCCCTGAAACATAGCAGGCCCTATTCCAATATCTGTATGTATGTTCGAGTATAACCTACATAAGTGTATGTATGTTTATATGTGAATTCGCTTACAATGTGGGCGAGTATCATCAGTGCATCGGCTGTGAGATATCTGAATCGAAAGTACAATCATTTCTTAAAACATTTCACGGACTCTGCACGTGTCATTTTTTATACCATTCTAAGTACAAAGCAACTCATGACACAGTACCTTCAATTACCGTCGTTGCGCGCCCCCAATTTGCGAATTGAGACGGTAGGTAGACGTTTACGTTATCTGTGAGTATATTGAGAAAGCAGTCACAGAACTGACAAGAAGCGGTCCACCAGAGCGAGGTTGTTTGTGGGATGACAGGTCCTCAACGTACGGAGGCAGTACGATACTAAACTTAACAAAGGACCTCGGAATTCAACGAATTTTTTGAACGAACTAAGAAATAAAAAGGGAGAGACAACATGGGAGATATAGGATCAAAATGAATCTTTGAGAAATTCGATAATAAAAGTCATGGGGTTAATTCTAATGCCATGTCTTCGTGAAGATTATAAGGAACTCACGGTTCCTCATTGAAATGATTTTTTTTTGACCAAATGAGCAACTATAAACTGCTCAAAGAAGATCTTACGTTCTGAATTTATTTAACGTATATTATTTATATGGAGGCCTATGTTATTTTCGTATAATAACGCATTTTATGTAAATTATAATCAATTGCTACAAGTATGAACTTTAATTATCTGTTTCTATTTCAAAATAAATAAATAAATAAATAAATGTGTTTACATGAACGACCTGGAAGAAGAAGCAGTAAAGTATATGAGCCCTTCTAGCATGTGGTAAATGTAGTGAGGGTCGGGTATTGTCTGGCGATGGGCTGGTGCTGCCAGGAGCAAAGTAGCTTCAGTTCTCCAGGGACACGTAGCCTAGCTACGAAGCTTCGTTAGTTGAGAGCTCTCAGTAAAAAATACAGTAGAGAGGATGCGACAAATTTTGGCCCGAAGAAAGGTGTTTTATTAGGGAAGAGGATTTAAAAGAAACTGGTTTCACAACCGAGTAAAATTAATTACGTCACACTTCAACATCCCTTATGCACTCGACGTGTTAAAAAAGGAAATGTGCAGGCTTTAAAACAGCTATTAATACTGAAAACTTCAAAGAAGATGTGAGAAAATTCACATGTAAGTGGCACGTGACTGTCATGAATAATCAACAGGGAACGCATAGAAGCCTTTCCACAGAATTTTATCTTTCTTCCTACTCTACAGACTGGAATATCGATTCCAGGAGACGCACTTTTTAGATTTTTGTTGCCCTAAAGAATGCTCAAATACTGAGGTCAAATATATAAATTAATTATTACATGACTCAAACACCTCTCTGTATAAAATATGTATATTATTGGTAAAAAATAACAAAATTATCAATCATAAATTCGAAGGTTCGCGCTGTGTTCGTAATTATCAACACAAGAATTTGTCACATATTACCAAACCTAATTTCATATCTCTAGCAACAATGATTAATCGAATATTATAAACGTGTATTTTGTATGGCCACTGTTCGTTACGTTATAGATTATCAAATTAACATATTTAAAATATATTTCGCCAGAAATTATTCCAGAACCCCAAATTAAATAAGACACTGTTAGACCACCTCAGATTTTCGCTATGCCTTCATGTACGTACTGTTTGTAGTGGACAGTGAAAAGATTTAGGGGTGGGTTACAATCCAGTGGCATGACTTACATACCGAATTACATGTAAATCAGGCAGTTGATTCCAGAGTTATTATGAAAGGCAACAAGGACATCACTATGTTTCTCACTCCATACAAAATCACAGAAAATGTGACGAAAAATTGCTGGATTAGAGAAGAAAAACACGAACCCCTGAAGAGAAATGTAAATGAAATACTATTAAACAAAAGCAAAACAAATACCGAGATAAAATAATGATAAGAAAGTAACAAGATTGAAAAGTCGTACTCTATGCAACACATTCATGTTCGAAAAGTGTTTCTAACGCCACATTACGTACGTAATTGTTGCAATAATACAATCCAGGGCCATTTTTAAGCATAGGTGTTTTCCAACAATGACCTTAGGTCATTCTTGCACTACTGTTGCAATCAATACGGTGCAAGATGGTGAAATCACAGGGTTGTCAAGGCCTGGTGGCCAAGGTAGTGGAGAGGTAAGCCGTGAGGCAAAGTTCCTGGAGCAATAGTCACTGAGGGTCAGGCCCCATCGAAGCAAGCATCCTGGGGAAAGGCCCGGGTTGTAAAGCCCCAGGGGTTGAATATAAAATCCCGATTGGGACTAGACGTGGGGGCCTTGCCCAAGGGTGCATTCCCGGAAAGTGACAGAGTTCAGTGGAGAACAAAAACCCGATGGCAATCCAAGTCCTCCTAAGGCCTTTATGATCTACTCTGTACTAAAGCATCATCAACAATAATGAAACTATTATTTATTTATTTAGTATTCTGTCTGACGACAGGTCCATATGAACAGGATCCTTCCATCCTTTTCTCGGACTGGGACCTGTTCATATACGTTCTTGGCAGATGATCCAGAAGTGGTTTGCCATTGCCTTCTTCTGTGTGTGAATGGAGTAATTGTTGGGATGCCACGGAGAAACCGGGGAAGCCCCCGGAGGAAAACTCCGTGTTGCCTAGATCACGGCCTTGCCCAACACAAGTTATAATTCTAGTACTATAGCCTTTAATAAGCAACAGAAAGCTGTCTCTCCAGGAAGTCTTAATGTGGAAATTTTGTAACAATTTTAATAAATTGTGTTGTGACTCATTTCCTGGCACCTCGTTCTGTTCTGCTGCATGTTATCGCCACGTCAAGTGGGAGACAACGTGTATCTAAATGTAGGTATGTTGAAACAAGAAACGAATTCAGAATTTAGTAAAAATATCTCTGGATATGTCGACATATTTTCGTTAATTTCATCTATCTCAGGGTACTTTCTAGTGAGAAGCTGCGAGAAGAAACTTCTGGTTCCACGAAAGGCGAGATATTTCTTGGGCAGCTGGAGAACTATCAACTTCTCCGGGAAATCTTTCTCCACAGAGTAATCTAATTTGATTAAGTAGAAAAAGCACTACATTCTACCTTCCAATAAAACGTAATTGCTTTTTCTGAAATGTAGGTTAAAACTCTGCCATTCAGCTGGCATAGTAGCTAACGAGTGTTATGTCATTACAAGGAGAATAAATATTTTAACAATTTAACCTTACGAAGTTAGCAAAACCAAAGTTTTATGAAAAATAATTCTCAGTAAATGAAGTTTTATTGGATTAATATAGTTCTAGCGACATAAAAGTATGTTACACTCCACTAATCGAAAAACCAGTGCTCCAAACGTACAACTTTATATTGGCTTCCGAATCGTACATACGATAAACTCTCATACATACAAGTGGGTCGATTAAACACGACAGATGGAATTTTAACATCGTGTGGCATTCCGTAGCATGATGCCATTTTGATATGAAGTCGCTGTAATGCCTTATAGCACTCGTGTATCAGTTGACTGTTAGGAGGGTAAGAGGGCGGGGGGAAAGAATATTCGAGATTTTGACACCGTCCATAAAACGATAACAGGAGAATACACAATAAGGCGCTCAAACATATGCACAGGCCTGTTGTAAATGGAGAGTAGTTAATCTTGTTTGTGAACAGGTCATTGCTAGGCAGTAAATATTACAGCTCACAATACGGACTGCTTTATTTAAAATTGGAATAGAAAGTAATTTACGAGCTTTGTCAGCACATATACATTATATGTGCCACGAGAGCAACGTGCGAATTTTATGACCCCTTTTTCGCGTATCTCCTTGTGTCCTGCGACTGCTATAAACTGCTGAAACTCTAGACAATGTGTAGGCAACCGGCCAGTTATTTTACTCAACTGAAGCAAAAAAAAAAAAAAAAGTAATTTCTACAGTAATTTATGACATCATATCTAAAAATCTTAGCGAATTTGGAATTATCTCCGGTCTTAATTTTCAGTTGCGATTTGAAATCGTCACGATGATGAAAATGTCGATGTTTGTCTTCTGGTTTTGTAATGTATTGTGGACTTATTAGTAGATACCACCGTTACAGATAAACGCAGGGTCTCCATCTTCGAGGTTAAAGATTTTCAAGTCCACCAAGAACACTAACATCAGAACTTCACATGCAGTTATTGCAGACACAAATAACAACGATTTCTTTCGTCATATCCATCT
>NW_019059680.1:2600905-2614591 GCF_000696155.1 Zootermopsis nevadensis
CTTAAATCCTGTCCATTCTTATTCATCGTGTTATTTCTCGTTCGATGTCATGTAACTTTAAATTCAGACAGTCATTGCTAGAGGGGTGTTATGAGAATAAAATAAATATATATATTCTGATGTAATTCCTAAATACAATATGTAATTTCGATACAGTTTACATACAATGCATAGCCTGGACCTTAAAATTTTTATGAAATTCTAATATTACAGTAACTAGTTTAAAAGAAATTAATGTTACTTTTCATTTATGTCTGTCAGGTTATATACAGATTTTATCTGTGGAAAAACACAGTCGTTATTTATTCTAGCGATACCCTTTAATAACTTACTGTTATTTAACCAACGTAGTCTTTCTGGAGGAAGAAAGTAAACTTTACCATGAAATTGAATTTCTGTTTGGGTTAGAAACACATTTCAAGGCGGAAGTTTAGTACAGAGTGTCTTTGCTAGCCTAAACAAACGTTATATACTGCGATTGAAATATTTTGCCATAGGAGAAATTGAATGTTGCTTTACTTTATTTGAAAGCAAAATGTGTACAGTTTGACTTCTAAGCAGTGTATTTCGTTTTCAAAGCAAACACTATGCCGATGAAATATGCAGAGATAAAACAAAGTATAAAGCAGGCATAACCGTATAATAATTTCAGTTTCATTTTGTATTAAGAAGATCCGATTTCGATTCCCAGCAACTATTTCTGTTCGTAGTCTCCAAGCGTGAAGATCATAACATCTTTGTCAGCCCTGAGGCACGCGAGCTAGCACTAAGGAATAGCACTGGCGGATAAATTGAGGAATATATATTATAAATTAATCACAAAAAATAAATGTCTTAATCAGCACATAATTTAAGGCATTTAAAAAAAAGTATTCTGCCAATACAAGTAACTATTTATTAATTGTAACTATTAGGTGTAATTAGAAAATACTTGAAGATGCCAGCAGGAAGGTGTCGTAAGAAAAGGTGGGCATTGGTATAGAAAAAGACAGAAAAAGTGCACATAGTTCGGACCACGTTCTGTATTGCAGGATTGAAAATTAACAGCTCAAGGTCTCCATTATCAGGGTGGCACTAAGCACTTCTGAAACTTCGAGCAAGTTGCACCAGACTACACAGTGCAACATGCCAGAAGAATCATCTTCATACTCATCACCGTGAAAACCTGAAATATCACAACCGAATAAATATTAAGCTACATAGAGAAATTTTCCCGAGTCTCGATAAGTGAACAACGACCACGCTTTCGAAAACTTATAGATTTTTGAGAAGCTTGATAAAGGATATATTTGATCTCAATGCACAAATAATAAGTAGGATGATAATGCATAGATAAATAAGTTTCGCTCGAGTAATTATAAATATTAATGCAGATGTTATCAAAACGCTTAACTGGTGTGGTGGACACACTTTATCTCCAAAGTGTAACATAGTTCACCTTGCAGAAAATTTTATGGGTTCATTATTCTGACGATTTTAGGTGAGCTTTTAAAGTTGCTCGTTTCTTATTATCATCCATTTCTTACTGCTTTACTCCCTGAGCCCAAGCACTTATTTTCCCATGCAGTTATAATTTTTGTTCTTCCCTCAAACCAATAAAGTTTTACAATCATAAAAACAACTGTCAAATCTGCTTCTATACATTTTAATCTATAATGTTTTCCAAACTATGCGGAGTGATGCCTGTATCTGAAATTGGCCATTTCAAGCAATTAGTGATTTTATGTTTAGTCTAATTTTGCCTATTGGAAATTTTTGTTATTTTTACAATCGAAAACGTGCTTCCTCAAATCACTAGCCTAATTTTATTTAGAATTCAATTTACGCATCTGTCCGTCGTTACTATATTTTAAAGTTTTTAAATATGTTACATCTTAGTTACATTATGATTTTGTTGGAGACATTTTACATGATAGTCTATATCAATATTATAATAATAGACCTCTTTATTTGACAGTTAATAAAAGAATAATTATCCAAGTTCGATTTCATGTTCTCATGGCAGCTATTGGGATTTGCGCTGTGCATTCTCATAGAAGTTGACCCACACTTCAGAGACGTTACTGATGCTATAATAATAAGTGGTACTGGTGTCACGCCCAATTTACACTTTCGTGGATTTTTATGTTATCACTGATTGTAGGTGATTAGAGAAAACGCGAGGTCTAGTGACTTGTCAACGGCAGAAGTCCATGATACCTCCGTTAAATCTATCATCCGATTTTAAAACTGGAAAGTCGAACACACACAGGCTACATGATTAAATATGCTTATCATTTCCTTCAACAGTTTAAAGTCCAGTCCGGTGATCTAGCGGTTAGAACGCTGGCCTTGTAATTCTGGGGTCTCGGGTTCGATTCCCGGCGGTGCCCGAATTTATAACTTGTGTTGGGCAAGGCCGTGGCAACATGGAGTTTTTCTCCGGGGGCTTCCCCGGTTTCTCCGTGGCATCCCAACAATTACTCCATTTACACACAGAAGAAGGCAATGGCAAACCACTTCTGGATCATCTGCCAAGAACGTATATGAACAGGTCCCAGTCCGAGAAAAGGATGGAAGGATCCTGTTCATATGGACCTGTCGTCAGACAGAACACTAAATAATAAAGGGACTAAATACATCACCTGCTTTAACACAGAATTTAGCATATATGAGTCTTATATGATTCTCAGTATAAAAAACGATTACTTCTTTAAGCATAATTAACACATTGATGTCTGTAATAGTGAACTACTTTATTTGAGGCACGTACTGAATACTTAAATATTATTTATACGAGCATATGCTTCAAAGCTTTAAAGGGTTAAGGAAAGTAAGCTGCAAACCACTCAAAAGTATCGGAAAAGAATAATAATATTTTGTCACAATCTGACGACAGACAAGCTTTCGAACCGTCGTAACTAGAAGCTTAGGGCTGGAAGGATGTGCCGATGTGTTTAACGGATTTCGTATCGACTCTAGGATATTGTGTTGGCTTACAGTTTATTTTATTCCAGACACATTCCAGGCACATTAGAGGATATGATGGAAATAGGTCACCATGTAATAGAAGTAGTGGAAGACAATTGTGGTTGACTGTCTTTTCCGTACGTGAACCAAGCGAACGGTAAATTCACAAAGAAAATTCGAGCTATGGCTGCCGTTTACCAAAGTGTCAACTGTATACGTGACCTGACTCAGATGTCAGTTCGATCGTAAGGCAGAAACTGTCTTCGAAGGTGACAACAGACAGACTCCAGAGGCTAGGAGGCGTAGCTACATAACCTACATCAAAATGACATTCTGCTTCAGGCGTAGAAAGCTTTAATTCCTATTTATCCATTAGATGAATAGCTAGAACATTTTCTTAAGATGATCTATTAGGCCATTACGTTTCGTTCTTTTATAACTTAAGAGCGAATACCAATATGATTTTCTTTGAAACGTATGACACACGTCAAATTAAATCAGTTACAGAGGTCTGCACATACAGTCAACTCTCTACAACAACAACAACACACTTCGTGTCTCTGTTCCCTGTACACCCACTCTGTCGTCCGAGTCTATCTGGTCCCTCGAGTTCGGCGCTCTTCACACTCTTCGCTTACACATCGGCCCGTAGCACCCCACTGGACACACGCTGGTTCCTCGGCCGCCACGGTCCACCTACCCGGTGCTTGCTCACGCAGCCGACCTGTCCTTTCTCAGCGCCACACCAGACCTCTCGTTGTCTCCACTCTCTCGATTCTACCACACTTCTCTTCGCATTCTCTCACGCTCGATTCACAGCTCTGTTCTTTCCACACTCTCTCAACACACTCCTGAACCAACAATCGGCTTTTATACAAATACAACAATGTCTATAAAAATACAACAATGTATATAAACAGACACAACAATGACAGACACAATAATGTCTAACGCAGCAATGGCTATAAACAAATACAACAATGCAATAAACATACACAACAATGCCAGACACAACAATGTCTATAAACGAGTACAACAATGCCAAACGCAACACGTCACAATATATATATATATATTGTATATATAGCAGAGGCGAATTTATGAACTGCAAGGAAATAGACCCACACGTCTACAGAACTGTTAGGGACGTCGCGTTGAGTTGTCCGCCATAGAAAACCGAACCCCGACTCTGTTCATTCATAACATATTTCTGCTGTAGAAATGACAAATAGCGCTTTAAATTTCGCTACTTAACGCACAGTTCCGTGTTATGGAAGGTCCCACTGTGGGTGAGACCTGGGAGGAAGAATAAAGAGTTGGAAAACAGAAAGTTTCTATCAGCTCCAATTTCTTGGTTTAATTTTCGCTTCGTAGCAAGAAAAAAGCAACGGGGCTGAGGTAGCAATGCGATTTATAAGACGCCACACTCGTATTTCCAATTAAATGTCTCCCTGCTCTCTCACTACCCACCTCAACTGAAACAAGACGATATTTTTCTCCTGGCTTGTGTCGCCGTGTGGACCCGGATGAAGATATTAATGTTTCGGATAAACATACTGTCTCCACCTTCAGCCCTGAAGATGGAATAAGCGTGTTCTTCCGAACGCTGATATCTATTTACGGTTTCACATCCTACAACAACAATATTGACACCTTCACCGTCGTGAGAACTTTTATTATCTACTGGAATATATTTGATAAAAGGCAAGAAAGAAAAATACTCTAATACTAACACAGTGAACATTTCGGTAGCCGTAATTATTACATACTTGGCCAATTTGCAACAAAATGAGAAAACATACATTCACACATAGAATGTCCATAAATTTTGTTTTAGAGCTGCACTGTAGTTAAAGAGTTTCCATCCCTCGGTTCACTTAACATTGTTCGTTTTAAACACTTCGCGCAAGAATTAGAACGACCTGTACACCCACTCTGTCGTCCGAGTCTATCTGGTCCCTCGAGTTCGGCGCTCTTCACACTCTTCGCTTACACATCGGCCCGTAGCACCCCACTGGACACACGCTGGTTCCTCGGCCGCCACGGTCCACCTACCCGGTGCTTGCTCACGCAGCCGACCTGTCCTTTCTCAGCGCCACACCAGACCTCTCGTTGTCTCCACTCTCTCGATTCTACCACACTTCTCTTCGCATTCTCTCACGCTCGATTCACAGCTCTGTTCTTTCCACACTCTCTCAACACACTCCTGAACCAACAATCGGCTTTTATACAAATACAACAATGTCTATAAAAATACAACAATGTATATAAACAGACACAACAATGACAGACACAATAATGTCTAACGCAGCAATGGCTATAAACAAATACAACAATGCAATAAACATACACAACAATGCCAGACACAACAATGTCTATAAACGAGTACAACAATGCCAAACGCAACACGTCACAATATATATATATATATTGTATATATAGCAGAGGCGAATTTATGAACTGCAAGGAAATAGACCCACACGTCTACAGAACTGTTAGGGACGTCGCGTTGAGTTGTCCGCCATAGAAAACCGAACCCCGACTCTGTTCATTCATAACATATTTCTGCTGTAGAAATGACAAATAGCGCTTTAAATTTCGCTACTTAACGCACAGTTCCGTGTTATGGAAGGTCCCACTGTGGGTGAGACCTGGGAGGAAGAATAAAGAGTTGGAAAACAGAAAGTTTCTATCAGCTCCAATTTCTTGGTTTAATTTTCGCTTCGTAGCAAGAAAAAAGCAACGGGGCTGAGGTAGCAATGCGATTTATAAGACGCCACACTCGTATTTCCAATTAAATGTCTCCCTGCTCTCTCACTACCCACCTCAACTGAAACAAGACGATATTTTTCTCCTGGCTTGTGTCGCCGTGTGGACCCGGATGAAGATATTAATGTTTCGGATAAACATACTGTCTCCACCTTCAGCCCTGAAGATGGAATAAGCGTGTTCTTCCGAACGCTGATATCTATTTACGGTTTCACATCCTACAACAACAATATTGACACCTTCACCGTCGTGAGAACTTTTATTATCTACTGGAATATATTTGATAAAAGGCAAGAAAGAAAAATACTCTAATACTAACACAGTGAACATTTCGGTAGCCGTAATTATTACATACTTGGCCAATTTGCAACAAAATGAGAAAACATACATTCACACATAGAATGTCCATAAATTTTGTTTTAGAGCTGCACTGTAGTTAAAGAGTTTCCATCCCTCGGTTCACTTAACATTGTTCGTTTTAAACACTTCGCGCAAGAATTAGAACGACTGTTCATATTATGACAAAAAAGTCTGCTTACATTTATTATTTTCTTCAATTTATCTTGAATCATAAATACAGTACCTGTGAAATATATTATTATACTCTAGAAGAACGTATCTACGTTGAGCGAAAATCTCATTAAAAAAAACACCTTCCTTGAAAATCCGGTATAGGAAGGATTTACTGTAACGAAGATGGATGACTTCTGGGCTGTTCTGACGTGTAGTCTGGTAGAAGTTAAGCAACGTATCAGATGTCCTTGCTGCCTCTACCATTAAGGTGATAAGTAAGCCGCACGCGTGTAATCGGGCTATGATATAGGAAACTGCAGAACTGCTACGGCGACCGGCAGATTCGGCGGGCTCTCGAATCTCCGACGAGAGTTGCACCGCCCCGGGCAAAACCTGCCTCGGTCGCCTTCATGCCCTATGTGAACACGGCCTTCAACAGCAACGGCAAACTGATGTCCGGTCACAAAACCATGTCCGTTGGCCTTCACTGAAGAACATCCCCGGTTTCCTTCGGCCTGTGAAGGATGACTTGGGACTCAAGACTCCTGATGTGTTCAGCGATCCTGCGAGTGTGGTCAAGTCTGCATCGGGCATACCGCCGTTCTGTCGAGACTACAGTCAAGGAGCACCAGAGCCACATCCGGGTGGAGCATCTAGACAAATCCGCCGTGGCCGAACACAGTATCAACCTGGGCCGACCGCATTCAACTTCAGGATACCACCAAATCCAGATGCATGGACCAGATTATTAAGGAGGCCATGGAGATCGAGCTACATCCGAACAACATGAACAGGGAGGATTGCCTTCGCCTGAGTCGGTCATGGAAGCCATCAACCACTCTCACAATAATACAGCACTGCGAGGGTCGACCGGGCCACTACGTCACTACTGTTCTTTTCAGGATACTACCCGGTCCTGGCCAGCCCTTATTTCTACCAGAATACACGGTGCTAGAACCCAGACGATAGCCGTCTTCGAACACACCGCCGTGAAATCCTCAAATCCTGTTCGATTTATCACAATATAATATTCAGTCAGAAAGAAAATAAACTCATTACCTCATAATAAAAAATCAATGTATTAATAACTGGAGTAGGAATTCCTGCAATTACAGTAATTTTAAACTGATATCTGACTTACCTTGGATATGGGCAGCACCGACTGGATGTCATCTTTCTGAATTTCGAGTCGTGCTGTCAGTTTTCGGCGAGTCTCCTCCAAAATTCCATCCCTCAAGGGGCGGCGCTGGGTGCTGGATCGACTGCCGCCATTTGCTACATGATGGCCATGACCACCATGCAGTTGCCGGATGTTTTTTCCTGGACGCATAAACGGTGAGCTACTTTCGGCTCCCTCGAGAATGTAACGCACGCTCCATACGATGCGGCCGCCGTCCCATAGGTCAGAGCTGTCCTCCACCACTTCCAGTAGCCACGAGAACACTTCCTCCACCCTGGCAACAACACAGATATTTTATTCAGTGTCCACTCTGCGAGTTCAGACAAAGAGAAATTTAGGCGTCTAGACAAAACTGTAGGATAGAAGTAGTTCAACATGAGCTCAGGTTATATCCCACCTGAATACCAACTGCTTCTTCTCAAGACTGAACATAGGCATACACGAAAATAAAGCGGACCTAGGACAATGAGACTAATACCGAAACAGACAATGGGATGAACTGTTGGAGATCTTCATGAAGTTGGCCCATAACAGGATGAGAAGAAGGAGCAAGTTGAGATATTCATGTCTTTCGGGTTTCGAGTCTTTCTTCTCCGTGCGTGTTGCATGCACCTGCGATCTCATATTCACTGACTTGATCATCCTAATAACATTTATGAAGCTACTCATGTTGTGAGCTATGAAGCTCATTATGAAGTTTTCCCTAGGAGGTCCCTCAGCGCTTGTTCTCAGAACACATTCAAAAAGTGTTCTTCCATGAATGTGGAAGACAAAATGTCATACAAATTAAACACATCAAGTAACATTATACCTCTGAATATTTTAATTATGTTTTTACACGGGAATGTGAATGACAAAGGCTTACGAACGGCAAGGTAGCAATGATTCTCGAACTTAATCTGCTCTTAATTCCTTGGTGAAAGAAATTTTGATATTGCCATTCCCAGATGCTTAAAGTTTGCTATACTTTCGAAGGATTTCTTTAACTACATATATTAATTCTGCCCTGCAGTCAGATGACGAGACTAATATGTGTTTGGCTTTCTCTGCGTTTACGAGTTTTAAATGTATCTTAATGAAATAGCTCCATATGGATTGTAGTATTTTCGACTGTCTTCATGCAAGCATCCTGAAGGTGGAGGCGATACGTTTCTCCAAAATATTTGTTAACTCCCTACAAGAATAAATGGTGTCACAACCGATAAGACCAGAATCCACATTTAAGCGCCATGAAAACCTCAAATCTCATTATGGAAATGTTTTTAAAATATTGACTGGACTGAACTGGACAAGGATTTGAGCCAAATGGGATACTCTTGTATTGATGGTAATAAGCCAGTAGGAACATCTACCACTGATGTTAAATGAAACTAGAGGCAATTTATTTTTAAACACATCTAAAATCTGTCTTCATGCTTACAGTAATTCTGTAGTCTTTCTGACGGACTCAATCTGAGTAACTCTTGCCTGCCCATTTTCACTTACGTCAATACGTAACCATACAACTAGGAAGTTAAACATAAAACCCATCATTATGAAATCCCATAGAGCAGCCGCGTGTCGTTGGACCAAATTCAAGAATCCTACAAATGAGATTTGATAAAGAAGCAAAACTGCAGACAGAGAATTCTAAAAAAAAAGTGTGAGAGTAAAGAGTTTGTCATTGTTGTTGGTAACTTTCTATTGTGT
The DNA here is from genome assembly GCF_000696155.1 of Zootermopsis nevadensis. The sequence goes on from NW_019059680.1 coordinate 2,610,006, forward strand.
TGAATGACTCCTCTGGGAACACGAACCCTGCAGACGAGATAGCGACCTCCTGTTAACAAAAGTTGCATTATGTACTGTACCAACTGGTGTCAAGCAACAGAGGGCAGCACACGCAGAGTGTGTGCAGAAGAAGGGCTCAAACTGCTGATGGTAAAGATAGAGGACGCTCAACTCTCTGAAAGAAAATCTTCTCTAAACGAAATTTTCGATTTCAATATTGCAAGTTATGATTGTGTTTGGCAAAGTTTATGTATGCGCATAACATAAATGCGCAACTACTGATCGGTACCTGAACAAATTCAGTAACAGAAAGCATCCACATAGCGCTTATAAGCGGTATGTGGATGTGAAACATTTGCGACCCCATATTCACAGGAACATTCTTTCTTATTTTTGATCCTGGAACACACACACGAAATTTGTAAACATATTTCTAACTGACTCTGTATTGTATATACTGCTTTCAATTATTATTTTAGTCCTGGGGATTACAATATGTTTAAGTACAGGTATACCTCGATTTGCGCAGCTTCAGAATAATGCCGCTTTTGAAACCAGCAAGTCAAAAGGTGAGAAAAATATTTTACTGTTATTTATAACGTTTTATAATGTTTCTCGTACTGATTCTTATACTAAGTCGTAATTCATACATTACTGATTTTGAATACAAATTATAAATACAGTCACCTCTGCACTCACTGCTAAGTAATTGCGAGATAATCTCCTAAAAATCCGCCAACATTGCGCCACAGTCACGTGAGCATTGGCCACTCTTCACGGTGAGTCATTTGCGTTTAGCCTGATATAGGAGTATGGAAATACGCTCAGTTCGCTTCTTGTTGACACAATGAATATGATGAAAACTGTGTGCTAAACGTGTTTGTGTTGTTCGACAACTATTCTGCAGTAGTGACTGTTTTATGTTTATAAATTGTAGAAGAGCCACCATGTCTGGTAAGAGAAGTGAATGTGTTGCTAAAAAGCTGTGTAGGTCTATTGCGTTAGAAGATATGATGGACGTAATTCGTAGAATAGAAGGTGGTGATACCCGTCGTAATGAGTGCAGAAGTATGAAGTTGCCTCCTTCCACCGTGACTACCATAATGAAAAATTCATATAAAATAAAACAGTCAATGCGACAGGCTACGAGAGTAAGTGCAACGCAAGTGAGTTATAGCAGAAGTAAACTTTTAGAAATAATGGAGAAATTACTGTTGCTATGGGTGAATGCCACGAATCGAAAAAACATTTCCTTGACTGAAATTGCTATCACAGATAAGGCGAAGTCAATTTTTGAGGAACTTAGGTCGTCAATGTTTGGGTGCCGGGAACGCATGTCATTGACTTCCCATTGATTTACATTATAAAAAGAATTTCAATTTAAGCCGATTCCATTTACGCCGGTTCGTCCAGGAACGCATCCCCGGCGTAAATCGAGGTTTACCTGTATATCCTTCTTAGAAGAATCGTGAATGTCATGATAATGGGTTAATGTTTCGCATTGAACTAAGACGCTCGATATTCTAGATGGAAAGATAAATAAAAACACTCGAATCGATAACTGCAGGCTTGTACGATGAAGCTAGTTGATGTCGATACCGAGTTTCCTCTGCGTTGTTTGCTTATTCTGGTATCATGTTAATGACAATGTCAAGCCATGACCTGATCTATGAAGATAGAGTAATACGATTAGTCGATCAGTCGACAACGGGAACTGACGTGTAGACTAGAGGATTATTAATTACGTGCCACAGCCCGTGGTTCATAAAGTGAAGGGAACTTATTTTATGGGCAGTAACAGTTGCTGCGTGGACGTGACATTAAGAATTGATGGGGAGAACTCACAAGCGCTCTCACATGCAAATCTTCCGCCCATCCTGTTTCATTCGAAGACAGAAGTGTTGGCTTATCCAGTGGGTCGTGACTCCCAAAGGATAGTTGCAGGGGACGGTAATAACATACTATAAGGAAGAAAATGACTCTCTTCACTAAATATAATATCCACAAAGATGACATTGTATAGAAACAGAAATGATCGTATGTATAATACAACTGAAACTTCAAAACGAAACAAAAATTACGGGGTAAGATTGAAAGCTTTCACGAAGATTGAATGAAGAGAAATCTTCAGGGTCATCATCATGGTTAGTGACGCACACAGAGAGTCTCCGAAAGACTGAATCATAGCTCGATTCTCACAAGGCTGATAGCCCAAGAAGACACCTTTTTTTAGGAAGTCCGACGTCTGAAACAGACGGTGGAAAGTATCGAATGTTTAGTCATAGCAGTTTTAGGGCTGGGTAAAAAATTGGTCCTGTCTTCCCATTAGTTGTCTTTCTAAAGTTAATTTCACTTCAGAATAATAATTAACACAGCTGGAGAACTTTACATAAGCACGCAGGAATGTTACGAACGGGATTTATAAACCTCGAGGTGGGTGCTGATATCTGAGGTTCTCATGTGTTCTGGGATATTGCACCGTGCACTCGATCCAAGGAGAGCCTCATCTACCTACAGGTGGAAGTATTGACCCGACTCACCACTTTCAAAATGTTTTCCTGGGGAAAGTAAAATTACATTGCAAACATCAGGCCGCTTGTGTCCGCAAACTACCTGTCAGTCCCCTTTGCATTCATGACTCATGTGAATAACGCAAGAAGACAGACGGTGGTATAAAATTTGTGGCTATACTCGCTACAATACGGCTCTCATGAGGAAGATATGTTGGATCAGGAGTTTGACTTTAATTAAAACGCAAAGAGATTTGTGTCAAAGATAATCGATTTAATGTGTTTAAATACACACTGCTGAGAACAGCACAAGGGCCTAAGAGAGAGGATATCACGGGTAAGTAGTGGAAACTACACAACGAGGAGATCTGTAAGTTTCAATGTTTAAAATCGTTATTAGAATGATTAAATTAAAGAGGCTAAAATGCGCGGGAGAAACAGCAAATACGTAGAAAATTGTGGTGGAAAGTCTTGAAAGGGAGGAGACAATTTGCAAGGCCTAAGCTTAGGCAGAAGAATAATACTTAAATAGATCTTAGGAAAATGCTTTGGGAGGCTGCAGTTCGGACTAATTCGAAATTATACGTCATTAGAAAACTATACTAACCGAAGAAGGCGTTGTTTGTTAAACATTCGTCATGAAAAAAACTAAAAACAATCTTATCTCTTTTCCATTTACTATCGCAGCAACCCCAGACTGGCGCCTCAATTCGTCTTGCGGGAGCCAAGATTTCTCCACGACTCTCATCAAGGAGCACGTCTTGATATTTAAATGAGGGGAAACTATTGGTATTTGCAGGGCGTTCTGCCATGTAACAAAGGGGAGATGGGGGAGGACATATTTGCAAATGGGAACCGAGTGCATAACTTTCCATATAGACAGTAAAGCAATTTGCTAAGTGTGTTCCAATAACACTGGGAATATATGCGGGTTGCATAGTTCACTGCTACCGTCAAACTATGACCTTTCAAACATCTATAAATCATTTGTATGGAAATACCACACTTCTTCCCACCTATCACTTCCACTAGCTGAATAACCTCGTCCGCTCCCTGATTGATTATGCAACCAAATCAACGTAAATTGTCGTTCAGGTTGCATATATTTGAGGAATGACATGAAAATTTAAAGCGTCCTGATGGAATTGGCTGCTGAGCCATTTTAATGGATTGGTTATGTTCAATGTAAACTACGTTTAAATACAGTTAGTACCAAAATTAGCGTCACTGTTGGAGAACCCGTTTAGAGTCTAATACTTAAATATTAAATAACTGTTTCAGCATGTACTGTATAATTCTGATTTAATGCACAGTAAACGAATATGTGTTTTTGTACCGAAGCAAAAAATGTATACTAATTTAGAATTATTCACATCAGAATTATAATATTTTACTACCTTAATTATTTTAATTCATAAAAATTTCGGCATTGCACATTACAGATGATTTGTAAACAAGGTCAAAATATAAAAGTAAGATGAATAACTACGCAATGCAATCGTAATGTTTAACATTAACAGAGTTCTTCTAAAGAGAAACACGTGGTTCTTCTTGGTTCTCCCAGTTAAATGTACAGTCTTTAATGAATTTCGTTAAAAACTAAAATAAGTTTTGAAAATTAATTTTTACTGCTTCATAAACTAGAAGTAGTATCTTCGCCTACGATCCATCTAGTGTCATCATTTTGTCTTGCTATCTCAAAAACCAATCACAATTATACACATAAAGTATTTTCCAATTTGTAAAATTATATGAAATGGAAATATTAAAAATACTTTTGATACAGTGAAAATTATGTTTAAAAATGTATACATAGAAATAAGATAGAAAACCAAGGAAAAGAGGGAATAATATAACTGTATAATATTTTGAGAAAAATACACACAGTCACAAAAAACTACGATGCAACAAGCCTGTAACTTTAGGCTAATAAAGAAACACTGACGCACGTTAATAATAAATATTAAAAGCATCGTACAAGGAAACAGCACAGAGCACGAGACGACAATATCACGTAGTTTGTTTACTTCGCCATTTGATGAAGACATTCAAACTGAGCTGAGTAACGCCGATGAG
>NW_019059680.1:2614614-2624731 GCF_000696155.1 Zootermopsis nevadensis
GGCTGCATTTATCTTGAGAAGAACAGAATTATCACGAAAACCTCAGCCAGGATACTTGACCTGTGAGCTAAAATTCGATCTCCGGACTTCTATAGTACGAACCATGGGTCGTTAAAGAACGTTTATAGATAAGAATTATGCCTCAGAACATGGCATTTGCTAATACCACAGGTGATCAAAAGTCACGTTACCCATTCCTGACATATGCTCCTTTTGTAAAAAACAAATTACATTAAAATCATAAAAAACAATAATATATTACTTGTTGGAAATGACACCGCGTGTAGCGATGCATTCATTACCTTCCTCACGTTTGATGCAACCCGTTGAAAAGTTCCTGTGTCATGGAAAAGGCTCACCAGATGAGATATTGTCAAGAGAATTTGTAAATCATCCCTAAACTCATTCTGGCAAGTTAAGTAATAACGAGATGCCAGTTCGTGTTCGACAAGGAACACTCATTGCACTTGATATAGGATTTGAGACTTTCGCGGTGAGTACAATCAATAAAATTTTACCGTAGTAAACCGACGGTTCGGGAACCATCTCTGTCCCCATCATCCGGGTTCTGAACGTCGGTTTACTACGGTAACCAGCTGACAGGACTCATTTCACTTGTGAAAAAGACATATTGCAATTCGACTGCTGAAAGACAAATGACGGACACGTACCAGCAGGTTAAAACATGATGTGACCTGCCTGGGCTCTTGCATATTCACAGCGATGTTGTGTGTTTATTAATCCAATGCAATTGTACTAATTTTAGTGATAAATATTTTAATATGGTGTCTTCGACTTTTCATTCATTCTGCGCAGCCAAGTCGTAAGATGCTAGTCTAGTCACACACTTGAAATAGTAGGGGAAGATGGCGAAACCGACGAAAATAAAGTTTCTGCTGCTGGCTCAGCCAACCGCAGAAGTTACGAGAGAATAAAGCAACAGGCAGCAGCAGCCGTGGGCTGTCATGCATCGGCATTTATCTTTTCGGTCTACCCCTGCGTTATATGAGATTTGAGGTTCTCAATACGGTGTAGGTATTGATGTTGGTCTTCTGGGTTTTGAAGCCGTTTGGACTTGTAGGTAGAAACCGACGTTCGAGAAACACACATCTTCAGGGCTGAAGAGAGTATGCACCTCCAAAACGTTGATATTTGTAATTTCACACGCCATTACATTCCAGAAGACCAACCTCGACATTCAACGTACATAAGATCAGATCAACAAGCCAGATGTTACTGATGTCTCAGACTGATTCACAGCATGTTGACATTTAATTTAGTAGATACTCAAGCGACAGCGAATTTCCTTCTACTTTCTGGGTCCAGATCGGCTCTGGGGCCCATCCAGCCTCCTGTCCAGTGGGTACCGGGGTCCTCTCCCGGGGGTGAAACGCGGCCGGGGCATGACGCTGACCACTCACTCTAGTGCCGAGGTTGAAAATAAATAGGAGCTACACCTCCTCTTCCCTAAGTGCCAGCATTGGCATGTAACGGGATGGCTTTGCTTTTATAGATAAAGACCATAAATGCGAAGGTCGTGTTATGGCTTCTTGTTAACGATAAAACGACTGAATTTCGTCATAATTTGCTGGAGGTTGGATCTCGGAAGCATATTTTCACAATACGAAACTGCAACCAAAGCCGATGATTGTATGTATTATTTGTTTAAGAAAACAATGGGGAGTGTGTATTCAGGGGGGCATCGATCAATAATTTTCATGCTACAATGAACACTGTTTGGGAGGTTAACATGGGAAACTTGAGCTGGTCGTGAAGGATAATGGAAAACATGCAAACTTTGGTTCGAAAATGTTACAAGACGATGCGACTTTGGAAGCTACGACATGCGTAGGAGGACAATATTAAAACGTATTTTGATTATATTCAAGCAGATAACAATTATATAAGGAGATGATTCGTGATGCTCATGAAATCTTCGGGTTTTGTAACATATAGTAGACAATCACTCTGTTGGGGTCGTTAATCGTTAACGATTTGTTAAAAAATGTTTAACCAACAAACAAATTCTCTTAAAGCGTGGAACACAGTCCTTTTAAGAAACTAACAGTTATTTAGATGAACAAGAATTCATCCTTTTTGAAATAAGAAGCTTCATTACTGTCTTCAACGAAGCCTTCCACTGACCCCTCCCGCCCAGCGATCAAGATGATCCTTTTGAGATTAATTTTGATATTTTCCTCATATCTGCGCCTAGGTGTCGTAAGTGTCCTCTGATTTTCATATTTTTATATTAATGTATTTATCTTTCCGACGCGAACTACGTATTTCTACCTTCTTTATTTGATTACCCTAATTTGACGAACAGCACAAATTATGAAGCTCAATGTTATGCAGTTTCCTCCAGCCTCCTGATACTTCCTCCCCTTCGCATTACGTAATTCATTTGTCGATCTTTTGACTAATTATTAGCTGTCGCATAAATATGTAAATGTCTGTATTTATATATCAGTAACTTCTAGTAGGCCTACATATAGGATCGTATTTACAAGGCTTAAAGAAAAATGTTGCAGGATTTGTAATATTACTAATACTATTCCATGCATTTCATTATCCACAAAATCCTCACAAATAATTTTAAATGCACAGAAACATACAATAAAGGGTTTTACCAGGCTTAGCCAAACATTTTATCGAATTAATGCCCATTCGAGCGTAATGGGGAAACAAAATTTAATGCCATGACTGGGATAAAAATAAACCACGGCCCATACATTATACGGGACAATTTTGTGTTTGTTTTTCTTATTCGGAGATTCACACAAATGCCCGGCCATCAAAAGACTATGTTTTCCATTAATTCCTTAAAAAATGGTTCATTCGTTTTACAGAGATTACAGAAGCAACTAAAATAAATAGCCTATCGTCTAGATAATAACGTTTTGAACCCAACGAATTTAAGACAATTTGTGCATACCTGTTATTAAAAGTAGTCTGTATTTTCCAAAACCAATTTAACTAAAAAGAATCTATGACTCCTCAATTTCTTCCTTACGCGTGTCTTCAACTCGTATCACTAAATTAATAGTTTTGATTTCTTTATCTTTTTCTGGGTCATCCAATTCGTCCTTAGAGCCCCCATTGTACAAAAAACCTATATTTTCTTCAACAAGATTGGTTAAATGAACGGCCGAGATGGTAAAACACTTAATAAAGCGAAGTTATCCATCAATCTGCTGTATATATAAAAGATATTACAGCAAAAGGAACGAAGTTGGGCGGTGTCAGAGTACGAATCACACATTCAGTTTCACACTCCAGCGTGTGAGAGAGAACTAGAGACAGATGCCACCCGCAGCCAGCACAGCAGAATGACGGCGGGTGGTACAGGGGGTAAGTGAAGAGGAAACAGCAGAAGAGCGGGCCCGCTGGCTGCTGGACGTTGTAGAGCACGGATAAAGGCGAGACGTGAGCGATCCATGCTGAATGAAAAACAGCGTGAAAAAAGGAAATGAGAAGACACGAGAAGAATGTTAAGAAATGTTATGAAATGTGAAACCTTAATGGCAGAATGTTTCCTTTCTTGAGGCGGTATTGAAGAAAATCGAGGAATTGAATGTGAAGTTGTGATATTCAGACCATGTGAGAAATAACAAAATACATAAAAAAAGACTTTGTAAGAAAATATACTGACAGATCTGAACGTTTGAACTCTTAAGGTTTGAGTATTGTCCACTAACTCAACTTATTAACCTCAGGAGGCGCAGACATATTCTAAGCAAAATATTCTAATAAAACTTTTACCCCTTGCACACATTTTAAATTTCTTAAAAAAATTACTGCTTCTTTTGAAATACGGTCTGAAGATAAAACAGTCAAATCAAGACTATTAATTTGTATCGTGCAGCTAAAACAAGACGTGCTCTGAAAAAATTGGCAAGAAACTTCGTATAATTCGAATTATGATTTTAAGAAGTAGAAGTAGGAAAAGAAAATCTGATGATGAGAATAATGATAATTCAATTCAGTGATTTATTATTAGTGTGCTGTAACAACAGGCAGAATCCAATTACAGATGCAGCACAAGAGAGAAACACAAGAACACATTAATAAATATAAAAGTCAACCAAAAGTTATAAAAAAATACATAGGTACACAGGACATTTAATTCACAAAGGCAAATTGCTACTGAATACATCAGTATTTTTGTAATAATAATAATAATAATAATTTAGGTAAATTAAGTAATAATAATAGCAATGACGTTTAGAAAAAGTAAGTTCTGAAAATGTGAACTGGATTTTACTGGCTCAGGATGGAATCCAAAAAGAAATCATCTAATTAGAAGTACTGAACTAGCTATTACAAAAGAATTAGAAAACTTCAAATTAAATGGATAATTTAATATATCAAAATATCACAATAGGTTGTGATCACTTGACAACAAAATTAGACGTACGTTCCTTGGAGCGTACTTTAGAAGCTATTAAGCGGCCAGCTTCGTAAAGAAAATTCCTGTTTGTCACGAAACTCAAAGAATTAATGCAGTTTTATTGGACCCAGTCCTGAATCAGATGACTGCAGTGCATTTTAACACAGTGTTTTTTTTCAGACGTACCTTAATAATGCCCTCCCATCTAGCTTAGTCCTCCCAAGTGGTCTATTACGTTGAAATATTGAGTCTTAAATGTTGTATGCATTTCAGTCTCTCCTTTTGCATACCCCACCCATTTCGTTATCCGTGATTTGAACACCCAACAACAATACCAATTATAAAGTTCCTCATTATGCAACTTTGCCCAGCTTTCTGTAACTTTATTCTTCTTATGTGCAAATAGCTTGTTGTCAGAGTACACCACTTAGTTCATAATCGTGCCATAGACAAGAACACAAAGAACATAGGCTTGCAACTGCAAAAAGAACATATTTCTTTTGGGGGGGGGGGACCTGGCTATGAAACATCATAGAATGCCGGGAAAACGTAATCATTAAAAAGGAAATTGTTTCATCAATAACCTCTCTATTCAGGAAATTGTTTCTGACGTTAATACCTTCAGTCACAGACCTCCCTCTTCACTCTCATATAAATATTGTAAGTCATAATATTTTCATCATCAAAGTTTCGAGCCATTTATGTCAGAAGACAATGTGGAGAGAAAGGCGCATTATTGTATTGAGCTTTATTCGAAATTGGAAATCATCAGAGAAGACTGTGACGCTAAATTGGGATCGAAGGAACTAAAAAAAAAACGAAAACTATTTATCTTCGCCATTCTTTTTTGTGCTTCTAGTGGATAACATAATTTCCTAGGATGGAATCTCAGGTTCCCTCCTTCATTTTCAATAGATTTCCAGATGAATGGATTAATCTCCAATATTGCAACATGGCGCTTTGAACAGGGATGTTATTATGGGCCTTAGGGGGTGGAGAGAGGCGGCTGAGGAAATACTGTGCCACCATTTCCGTTTCCTCTTTATGCCTTGTAATATTTTCTCTTCAGCTATTTTATTACCACCGAAACTCCCCTACCAATTCTGCAAAAGATTCTTTAGCATATTTATTTTACCTTTTATATTATTTTTCATATCGAAAACGGCTTGTGCACTTTCTGAAGCATAATAACGCATGAGATTATCGCTCACATTAAATTTCAGGTAGATGTAACATATAATCTCTATCCGACCAGGGCCGAGGGCGTACTTACTGAGTTTAAGCTTCGGACTACAACACTTCTACATCCATATTTCATCTGCTTTCAACCACCTGCCTACTTTCATCTCCCGACAATTATGTATGCTACTCCCAGCACATTTCGGCACGATCCTAGAATGTTAATCCCGATTTCTCACGTAACTCTATCTTTTTAAGCTGATTTCTTTTATTTTGGATATTATTTTATAAATGGGAAAATTATAAGTTGTAATGAGATTACCAACTTTTCCTGCACTTGGCTAGGAAATATAAGCATCGTCTGGAAAAGCATTAAGCTGTTAAAACTGGTGAATCTGAAAGTAAATTTGAATGAAAAATCATGTACATATTTTATAAAACAGCTCTTTCTTAATTTGTTGGCAGTTGTTATTACGTACCAATGCAGAGGGCGTCATCCGTTAAGCTGAAGGAGGTGTTCAAATGCGACATCACAAGGCCCTTAGCATCTGAATAATATTCGCTACTGCATGCAGACAATTAGCATTATTTTTAATTCCTTAAAGGTAAAATATTAAGGTCGGTCATAGTTGTCGCTCGGATACTGGGACCGCGGATTCGAATCCCACTGAAGGCATGAATGTGTCCAATATAGATAGAGGCCTTGCGACGGACTGATCACTCTTCCACGGAGTCTTGCGAAACGTTTAAACAGATTAAGAAACCTCCCGTGCGTGAGGGGGCCAAGGTACGTCAAAGACTGTAGCGCAAAAACAATAAGTAAATATTAAGGCACTTAGTGACTGCACAAACACGGGCGTAGCTGTCAGTAAAGAATGAATGTCTAATAAGAAAGACACATTAAACAGGCTTAAATAAAGCAAAAAATCCTGCTAGAAGGCTGAACTATTGTAGTGGGATTATAAAAGAACTAAGGTCACTGAATTGTATACAACTTGACTACATAACAAAACAAAAAACGTATTGTCGTCGAAATGGTTGAAATTGAAGAATGTGACCTGATCAGGATCGATGTTCTTGAAATGACTTTTTGGCATCGTGGGGACGTGTCACGGCGATAATCGGTCAGGACTGCGATTATTAAGGAGGGACCTGGAAATACATAAGGGACTAAGGAACGAATATAGGATGAATTTCTTCGCCGAAAATTATAGGTAGAGAAAGGAAATCTGAGAGAAGCGAAGATGAAGTCGGATTTCCCAGAAGAAATTGTAGAGATGGAACGGACAACGTCACACAATTCAAACGTCTACACCAGAATAATTCGGAAGACACGCGCATTTAGAATGTGGGAATCAGAATGCAGCGACAGTCCTAAAAAATAGATCGGTGAGGAAGTGAGGTCGGACGACAATGACAGAACTACAAAAACCTCAAACATAACAAAGTAAAGCAAAAAATGATAAGCCTTCAATGAACTCGTCTGTTTAATGACGTAATACTGGGGCTTATAACACATCTCATACAATATTGATGTCTAAATTTACCGAAGAACGGATAGGAAAATACGCCACTGTTCACTCATCGAAATCAACACTACTTCTAGTTTATATTCTCAGTGATTAATGACATTTTCCGAAACATATGCGAAACGTCTGCAGAAAACACCCTAGTCCAGAGGTTCCCAAAGTGTGGGGTGTGCCCCCTGGGGGGAAGTGGTTTTCTGGGGGGGGGGTGTTGTTTGTATGAAAAACATTTTTTAACGAAATATGAAGAAACATTTTTAACATCCTTCGCTTGATCGAGGCAGTTCGGCAGTGGCAGCCATCAAAACAAAGTATCGTTCTACGATGAACCTGGAAAACGACCTTAGAGCGGTCATTTCAAAACTCCAACTTCGGTATGATAAGTTATGTTCACAGAAGCAACCACATCCACCCCACTAATCCAGGTATGAAGCGTATGTTTTATTACATTTTTTTAATTAAACTCTCTGAATAATATATACTAAATTATAAAAAAATGTATACTCATAGCTAAATTTTATGTCAGATCTGTTTCCTTACACTTGTTCTGGAAGATGGAGTGAAATTATGAAATGTTTTAAGGGGGGCACAAGGTATAAAAGTTTGGGAACCTCTGCCCTAGTCATAAGTAAAAGACTTAAAGGAAATAATAAATCGTGGCACAGCTAAAGAAAGTAAATTCTAATCGTATTGTACAAGGCCTAAAGCCATGGCAAATACAGCGTAATCGAACGTGATAAGACTATATGTGCAAAAATAATGGTAAACTTGACAACTGAAATAAACAATGTGATAAAACACGCAGCCATGTAATGAGATTATAATATATTATGCAGACGGAAACGAATATTAGTTATTGAACACAGAATACACGCAGGGAATACTGAAATGTCTTCTCGAGAAGTGGAATCGTATTTGGGTTGTTTTTATAAAACACGTCGAGGGCCCGCTATGACTTCCAACAGACTCTTCTTCTTCTTATTATTATTCTGCATTATATTGTGCAGATCCTCATGGTGTGAGTGCAAGCTAATGCAAGTTCAGTAGCAACGGATCTAAAAAAAACAAGCTTTTAATGTAAATGAACCATGACAGGAAATCGATCCCGCTGAATAATTTCCTGGTCTAACCCTACGATATTGAATGGTAGCTGTCTAAGTTTGGTCAGGGCAGGGTGAGTACGTACCTATTACACAAACAACCAAGTCTTTTAATTAAATATGTCGGCACTACAAATAAAGGTACGTAATCAATAATGTCATATCTTCTGTAATGAGTTTCGTATACAGGAAAGCACAGTTTTGTTTTGTTTATTGACGTCATCACAATTAACAGTACTTTAACATGAATTTTGCAATATTTTTATTACGAGAAAATAATTAATTATAATTGTAGTCCTCAAACAGGGAGGTTCGGTGTAAGGCTAATTACACTTCACTCTCCCATTTTCCGTTTTGCGAAACTCTTAAGTGTAATTTGCTACGTGACGTAAACACAAAAAGGAATGTGAGGATGGAAAGTATATGAAACTGTCTACGAATCGGCCTTATTTAGTCTTCGGTTTCTGTTGGCTTACAGTCAGTTACATGTTAAGTAAAAATATGAATTTGAATTCGTTTTCAGTTTAAATTAAACCCAATTAATTTAATTCTTTCCAGCAATAATCAGTTATATTATATTTTAAGAATTGTAAATCTATTGTTTTATGTCTCACACAAGAAGGATCCTAATATAAACAAATACGAAGGCTACCACATTCTGCCCACCAAGTGTCAACCCGGCGAGCATTCACAATGAATATCACCATTATTTAATAATCAGTTCTCTGTCATATATTGGCCAAGGGATTGTGAAAACCAATGTATTATATTCGCTGTACTGTTTATGAATCTGTTGATTCCTCCCGCGTATTAATTTTAAGCATCCTGGACAGGAAAACAAGTTATCAGTTCACAATGATTCAGCGCACTGCTGCAAAAACTTACTTAGGCTTATAGCTGATATACCTCAAGCACATACAAGGTCCTCTTTATAATCACGTGACGCGGTCAGTCGCGAATTATCCACTCCTCTGAACACATTACAATCGTTCTTGTGGTCCGTTGAAATTCAAAGGGGAATGATTTCCTTCGTATTTTCATCTCTTAATGCTTTCTTGTTATCCTATATTCCTTTTTTATTTTTACCTCCTTTCTACCGTATTCATTCCCCATTTCTTACATCCCAGAATAGACTATTAATGAAAATTTAGAAAAGACGTAATTTGATCGTTTTCATCACCCATATTAGAAGTACTTCTAAAAGGTGTTAATGAATGCAGTACTTGTTAAATCCAACATTCCGCCAGTAGAATCACTGCTGACATGTCCAGCCAGTACACAGCGTTCGTATATGTAATACCTTATAAGCATTCCAAACTTCCACGAAGCTTATTTAATTTAAGAAACAAAAATTTTGCTTATCTGTACTGATCGAATTCTTTTTATTAAAGATTATGCCGTAAAATTAGAATGATAATAGGCGCTGAAATATCATCCATTTGTGACATTTATCAATGTAGGATTATCAAGCAATAACTAAGATTTATCTCACACCGACTATGTATGTCGTAACATCCATAGACGGATACCGTTGATGTGTTTTGTGGCGTATCCGTCTATGGTATTTGGTATGCTTTGTTTTAGTTACAATTAAATAAATAAAATATCGATATTGTGACTTTCACTCTAACAAATATAAGAGACTGCAACCAGAATAAACGATGTTCGTAACGCAGCGTTCGTTTTCAACAGCTTCCTGTTGGAATCTCAATAACGAACGCTCTTCTGTGTCCAATTTCCTTTAAATCCATTACATTCAGAGTCTTCGTACTAGAAAGGTCCCGATTTCGAATTTCGAGACTAATCAGTCACTCTATACAAATATCAAGTGAATGACGTTATCTCTTCCTAACAGATTCAACTGAGTAGGAACTCCCATCCAATCACCTGTGAACAGAAACACATCCAATTTCCGAAGCGTC
>NW_019059680.1:2624749-2636005 GCF_000696155.1 Zootermopsis nevadensis
ATACGTTAAAGTTCATATATCCCGTAATAATAAATGTCGGATAGGCCCTTAATAGGCTACAACAATTTTCTCTAATATAGTGGCCCATTCACAGTTGTCCTACCATAATTAATTGGCGTTATATAAATTCAGAAATTGATACAGAATCGTAAAATAACAGAATGTGCTTAATTTATATGAATATGTGGGTTGAAAAATTCAGGTAATATTCCTGAAAGAAGAACCATCGAAGCTTTAAACGATATTTAAAGACAGCCTATAAGATATCTCTCATTCATTTATGAACACTTTAATTGAAACAGTTACAATTATATTTAAGTTATTATTGTGGTTTTATCAGCCCGCCACTGGATCTGTCCTGAGTTAACTCATACTTTATTTATTCAAGAAATATATTAATATTATACTCCAGTTTAAATCACGTATTCCAAGTGGCCTCTTACCGTTAGCACCAAAGTCCTGTATTAATTTATCATCTTTCCTATGCTTTACCCTGAATACACGGCTCAACAACCCAGAACCTAGCCATCATAACAGAATTTGTAAGACTTGAGGTTCTCACAGCGGTGAGTATGAAGATTTCCGTCGCTAAGACTGCTCTACCAGCCGCCCCAGAGCGTGCGAATGGGCGTATAGGTAGTAAATGATTCAAAAGTGGGGAAAAGTAAAAAAAATCATTCATATTACAGGCTCCGAGGGAAATTATGAAATGACAAAAATTGCTGAAGATTTCTGTCTTCTGGGTTGTTGCGCTGTGTAGACTGGTCGATGTTAACCAACGTTTCAGAGGTCATACTGCCTCCTGTTGTTGGGCGATATTATTATCATTATTATCATAACTTAATAAGTGATGATTAAATTATGTTAACAAACTATACCCTAGGCCTATTTGCAGTAAAATCGTAACCGTAACAACGCGCACGATTGTCTCTCAATGACTACATTTGCTTTTGTGAATAGTACTTCTAACCTGTTTGGCTTTCAGCGATGTTTATCCGATATCGATTATAGTGCATTGTATGAAGTCTCTTGTGATTGTCTGACGGTTTTATGACGATGCTTGTATTGAATATAGGACCTATGTAGGATTTGAGGTTTTCACGGCGATGAGTCTGAAGACTTCTGTCTTCAATATGGGACCCCTTGGGCTTAGTTAATTGTCTTAAATATTTTGTATAGCCTAATTTATGTTTCGAAAGTTTTCTCTACTTCCGTCTTCAGGTGAATTGTTACCACATACCTGAGATCCCAAGTATTATCTCAACTGTCACTGTGATATTAAAAATAAAAGTAATTATATATGTCAGTACAAATTTTTAAGTGTCGTGTGCTGGAAGTATATTTCAAAAGACTATGCACTATATCCAGGATAATATTATTATAAAGGTGTCATTCGTGGCAAAGAACAGTTCCACTTTATGGACCCTGTAAAACTTCTAAATACTGTTACGACACTCAGGGTAAAACACCAATACTGCTTTCGAAAAGTGTGTCAGATTTTCTTGTCAAAAATCAGATACTTGACGTATTATGTCGTGAGTATGTAAGGATTTTGAAGGACTTACTCTTGTCTGTTTGAAGGCAACATTCCAGTATTCGGCTGGAGAAATCTAGAAGAATGGTAGAAAAAACTGTGATCCGAAGAACCTGCCAATACACAACACCATCATGCTCTATTAAACAGCGAGTATACATGTATGTGTGTACGTGTGCATTTCAAGTAGACCTACCACTCATTATCTACATATCTCAAATTTACATTTCCTCTTTATTTATTCCTTAATTACAAATATTTTCAGTAAAATTTCCTCCGTTTTTCTTCTAGAGCAGGAAACCAAGTTTCACACCCATAAACCAAAGTCATTATCACATGTCTGGGACATCCGTTGGATTTAGACCAATTCCCAAGTCACTTGCTGGAATTTGTGGTGACAGAACGGTGCCCGGCACAGCAAATTATGTGGTAAGGTAATAATTCGATGTCGTACAGTAATTGTGTTGATGGTTGAAATGTTATCCGCGAGAGACTTCTCTCATGACGTAATGGGGACCCCGCACCCCAGTTACAGCAACGTAGATTGTCCCACGTATCGCGTTTCATGGAAACGAGAATTAATTACCTCATTTGGTAATATTATATCTACAAACTGATCACGTCTGCTTAATTAATGTAATTAATTACATATTTATCTGGTTGATACCTCGGCATACTTACAAGGCACAAAGGAGCTGGGAATTAAAGTGGTGTATCAGACTCGTGGATACATTGTGCCTCCGATACGTGACACTTTTGTAAACGCCAAAACAGATGCATCTACACAGGGTGTTCGTGCATTATTATAATACCAAACAAAACCGGGGCAGCCATTATAATTGTTCCATGAAATTTAGTCAAAATATTTCCTGTATGAAGAACGACGCCATTGTCGATACATGGTTTACAAGACTTTCATCTGTTCATTTCGTTTAAATTATGTCAGACTTGTATAACTAAATTCTGTTATGAAGATTTCCGTCTTCTGGGTTGTTGCGCTGTGTAGTCTGGTCGATGTTAACCAACGTTTCAGAGGTCATACTGCCTCCGTCATCAGAGTGATGAATCGCCCTGATGATGGAGGCAGTATGACCTCTGAAACGTTGGTTAACATCGACCAGACTACACAGCGCAACAACCCAGAAGACGGAAATCTTCATAACAGAATTTAGTTATACAAGTCTGACATAATTTAAACGAAATGAACAGATGAAAGTCTTGTAAACCATGTATCGACAATGGCGTCGTTCTTCATACAGGAAATATTTTGACTAAATTTCATGGAACAATTATAATGGCTGCCCCGGTTTTGTTTGGTATTATAATAATGCACGAACACCCTGTGTAGATGCATCTGTTTTGGCGTTTACAAAAGTGTCACGTATCGGAGGCACAATGTATCCACGAGTCTGATACACCACTTTAATTCCCAGCTCCTTTGTGCCTTGTAAGTATGCCGAGGTATCAACCAGATAAATATGTAATTAATTACATTAATTAAGCAGACGTGATCAGTTTGTAGATATAATATTACCAAATGAGGTAATTAATTCTCGTTTCCATGAAACGCGATACGTGGGACAATCTACGTTGCTGTAACTGGGGTGCGGGGTCCCCATTACGTCATGAGAGAAGTCTCTCGCGGATAACATTTCAACCATCAACACAATTACTGTACGACATCGAATTATTACCTTACCACATAATTTGCTGTGCCGGGCACCGTTCTGTCACCACAAATTCCAGCAAGTGACTTGGGAATTGGTCTAAATCCAACGGATGTCCCAGACATGTGATAATGACTTTGGTTTATGGGTGTGAAACTTGGTTTCCTGCTCTAGAAGAAAAACGGAGGAAATTTTACTGAAAATATTTGTAATTAAGGAATAAATAAAGAGGAAATGTAAATTTGAGATATGTAGATAATGAGTGGTAGGTCTACTTGAAATGCACACGTACACACATACATGTATACTCGCTGTTTAATAGAGCATGATGGTGTTGTGTATTGGCAGGTTCTTCGGATCACAGTTTTTTCTACCATTCTTCTAGATTTCTCCAGCCGAATACTGGAATGTTGCCTTCAAACAGACAAGAGTAAGTCCTTCAAAATCCTTACATACTCACGACATAATACGTCAAGTATCTGATTTTTGACAAGAAAATCTGACACACTTTTCGAAAGCAGTATTGGTGTTTTACCCTGAGTGTCGTAACAGTATTTAGAAGTTTTACAGGGTCCATAAAGTGGAACTGTTCTTTGCCACGAATGACACCTTTATAATAATATTATCCTGGATATAGTGCATAGTCTTTTGAAATATACTTCCAGCACACGACACTTAAAAATTTGTACTGACATATATAATTACTTTTATTTTTAATATCACAGTGACAGTTGAGATAATACTTGGGATCTCAGGTATGTGGTAACAATTCACCTGAAGACGGAAGTAGAGAAAACTTTCGAAACATAAATTAGGCTATACAAAATATTTAAGACAATTAACTAAGCCCAAGGGGTCCCATATTGAAGACAGAAGTCTTCAGACTCATCGCCGTGAAAACCTCAAATCCTACATAGGTCCTATATTCAATACAAGCATCGTCATAAAACCGTCAGACAATCACAAGAGACTTCATACAATGCACTATAATCGATATCGGATAAACATCGCTGAAAGCCAAACAGGTTAGAAGTACTATTCACAAAAGCAAATGTAGTCATTGAGAGACAATCGTGCGCGTTGTTACGGTTACGATTTTACTGCAAATAGGCCTAGGGTATAGTTTGTTAACATAATTTAATCATCACTTATTAAGTTATGATAATAATGATAATAATATCGCCCAACAACATATAGGATAGGATCACTGACGGCTCCCCCAGGGAACAGACAGCGATACAGTGTACACGTACAAAACGTTTGCCAGTTTCATTATTACGACTGGAAGGAATTAAATAAAATTATTCTGTTAAAGTTTCAAAATTTACAAACAGGTTGTTCTCTTAAAACTAAACAATTACGCTGATAAATTTATTTTTTCCTGGTGAAAGTTATTACGTACGATCTTTATGATTCAAGGTGTTTGGACGACGGAGAATATTTGGACAAAGACGCGTTAACCGAACGGGAAAATAACTTTGTAGCTTGCATTTTGCTCGGTCTAATACTGTTCAGGGGAATTAAATTGGAATGAAATGGACAGGGTGCAGGAAAAAAAATCATTGCAAGTGTCTAATGTGGCGAACGGCGGTAACAAATCAGAATTTCACTAATGAGGAAATTAAAAACAGGTTAAATTCGGAGAATGCATGGCACTATGCAATTCTGTCGTCCCGTTTTCAGAAGACGTAAAGATATAAATACATAAAACTATAGTTAATATTACCAGTTGTTTTGTACGGGTGTGGGAACTGGTCTCTCGCTTCAAGGGAAGAACACAGACTGAATGCGTTTGAGATCACGAAAGTAGTTAAAACAGAAACAACACGTGCGACGTAAGACGCATTTGTTTTTGTTTATTGTGGAAAGTATAGGGATGGACGCCATCGTGGCCTACTTTAATACACTATCCCAGAATTCGTCTAAAGAAGCTAAAAATTCAACCATAAACGTCAGGATAGCCGACGTGTGAGCAGAGAATCAAACCAAGGACCTACAGAAAAATAAGTTAAGCACGAAGACATTGGTTTACCCTATGACGATAATCCTGATTACATATGTGAAGTATTGCTGCTTGTATTTGGGGCGGTGGCTACAACAGTGCGCTGGTGCGTTCCTACCTCGGCAAAACCTTTTGCTGTCCGGATTGCTGGTCTGCGTTGCTCTCTCTGCGGATGGCCGTTGCTGTGGCTACTGTGTGCTTGGGGTTCAGATCCACACTCACATTCCACTGCTCTGTACTCGCATCAGCTCCAAGTAACCTCAGTCCGCTCTTCACTCTGGCCCTGTGGAAGATCGAACACATTCACAATTCAGCCACTTATGTTGGACAACAAAACTCCAGCAGCACGCAATATTAAATTAACCGAAATAAATAAACAAATATAAAATACACTTTATATTACAAGACAGGCGACATACAGAAGGAAAGATGGTGGACCTCGGTAATAGATGGGGGTGAGTAGTCACCTTCAGGTCCCGGCCACCTTACTGTGGGCAAAATGACCCCGGTCCTCATTTTATAGGATTATACATGGGCCTTAGAGCCTGCTTAAAAGTCGCTGCGAAAAACAAATATATTTCCTCTGATGGAAACCGTCGATATATTAATTTGCCGTGTTAAATAAAAAAGTCTGCAGCAGTACTTGAGCGCACAAAGAGAACAAATACCACACCAAGTACAAGTTAATAAAAAATTAGAAATAAACAGCTGTTTCTGGTTATGTTCCTTGTCGAATCATCCCATCATTTCTAGATAAGATAAAGAGATTCTCTCGATGGTGATCTTGTGTGTTGTGACGCCGGGTAGTCTAAACTACGGAAAAAGGCTGATAACAAACTATAAGACAACACAGTATCACAATCCAGAAAACCACCATCAATATTTCTAGACGAACAAGAAAAATGTAAACTTAACTGTACCTGTATAAGGACAAATTTATTTTTTAGATTCAAAACTCTTCCTGGGTTACAACCATGTCAGATGTCATAAACAACCGACGTATCATCAGTACCCTATTATTCCACAGAGTTTTGACAAAACAGTTACTAAGACGTCGACTTTACAAGAGAAACGTTTAACACGGGACATTTAATTAAATGTACCACCGTGTAAGTTTAAGACTTTCAGATCAGACTAAGTTTTACACCACAGCGATTCGCCCTGATGACGGAGGCAGCAACGACCTCTGAAACGTCGGTAAACTTCTACCAGACTACACGGCTCAACAACCCAGAAGACAGCCATCAATAGTGTTTTACTTTGGAGATCAGTAAGTTTACTCCTCGAGTCAATGAAAGTATTTTATTTTCTGTCAGGACTAACTTGTGTGCTGGAGGGTAGCAGAAGGAAGAGGCTGGATGGACAAACAACCTTTCCTGAAACCACAAACTTCGGGGTACACTTTTACCAAATAAACACCGAAGTAAAAATCAAAAAGAAAGGTGGACCAGAGTGAAGAGATTACCTTCTAATCTCCAATTCCTGCTAATTTATAATTTCTGTGTTAATTTATAGCCAGTACTGTGACTTCTGTCTTATGCTTAATCCTCAAAACTTCTGAGTGAAATCCTACTTAAATTAAACTATTGGCAACTCATATGATGTTCTCGGATAACGGTTCACTTCACCACAAAGTACAGAATATGAATCACTAATTGGACTCTTATGATTAATGTATTAAATCTGTCCATTTCAGTAATGACGATTTATTAATGACAATAGCAAAATCCGTTGGCAAAGCATCTGAAGAAATTAAGCTTCCCGGACTCGATGACCAGTACTTATAATACCTGCGCTAATTTGATTAATTTATGAGGCAAACATAGGTACAAATAACGCCCAGAGACAAGTAAAGAGCAGATTAAATTCGGGGGCTGGCTACCGTTCAGTTCAAAATATTGTCTTCCAGCCAACAGCCTAAAAGCTCAAAGTTCAAAACAGTCTTACTTAAAACTATAAATTTATTTCTTGTTTAATATAAATGTTAAACAGAGAATATGGCAGAGGAACCTGCAACCCAACCCCAAAAATACATTTTCGAGGGTTAAAAATTACAACTTTTCGAACGATACAAACATATGGGACGATGTCTAACTTTCAGATAAACGGACCAGCGTATTTTAAAGACATACATAAATAACATTAATGCCAGACATTCATAATTTCCTCCGGAGTGTCTGAACAAATACATGTGCTTTAAGGAAAGTTAAGTGTTATTAGGTCCCTTCAATAAATCAAAATGTTATTAATAGGCTAGCGCCAAAGTTGATGAGAATAAAGCCTTTTTGTGTTTAACTGGAAAATAAAGTACTGCAGCATAACATTTGAAAGTTGCATTAACATTTATAACATTTCTTTATAAAGTAAATAAAATGTAAAAACATCTCTGCGGAGTCTAAAGTCAGACTCCCGCCATACGCATACCCCCCCCCCCTTTCCAAGCCTCGTTTACATTTCTTGGAACGAGTAAGAACGTAACATTTTTTCCGCATCACACAAATGGCGTATATTCAGGCTTGACGGACACGGGCTGCTGTATAGGCAAGACATAAAATGAAAATCACAATAAAACACAATTAAAAACAAAAAGCTTAAAATATTTTAATTTAAAAAGCTGGCTATTATCGGCAAACAAAATAAGTATTTATTAAAGATAATAATAATAATAATAAAAACACGTATTAGAAAACAAAATGTATTTCGGAAATAGCTGCTGCACTATGTACCTCAGGGGCAAGGTTTGTCTCGGTTACATGGAAGTAAATACCCTATAAAGTGGTGAATAGATGGGATAATAGTAATAATAATGTGGTAAACCCAAAACATTCTTGTAACAGGTAAATTGAAGCTAGTTTATTCGATGGGGCAGTCATTACTCAGAAGCTAATATGCAAGACAAAGGTTCAATATCTTGTTCACAAAAGCCCGCCAATGCATATCAAATTAGGCATTTGCCTCAATTTTGAAACCAATTAGATATTCATAGATGCAAATTGTATAGTAACTATTGCGACCAGTGCAATGCTTGGGTGAGCGGTAAGCCAATCACAGCGACATAGGAAACTGTGTTATAAATAATGAGAAGGTGATTATGAAAGGGAGAGTAAACGGCAAGCAACTTGTCGTGATCCCATTGTGCTAAAGTAATTTCCAGATAATTTTCTTGAAACAATAACTAGATTGAAGATGACAGTCTTTCGGGTTGTAGTGCCGTGTAGTCAGGCAGAAGTTCACCAGCGTTTACCAACGATTGTTAAATCAGGCAGTACATTTAGTTACAACTAGGTTTTAAAGGGTTAAATTTCACAGAATCCACATATAATTTTACTACTAGTAAGTGTATCGCTTATACATACATGCGTTGTTTACATAATCATTACGCTCGAACCTAATAAGTTCTTCGTATTAAAACGCCTTTATTTAAAATAAGACGAAATATAAAAATCAAAATTTGGCTATTAGAGGGAGAGTTCAGATGATGACTGGCTAATCGAAACACATATTCTAAATAACAAATAAATTAGTACTAAAATCTTGGTGGTAATGAGTTATTTTTACACCGGTGATAAAGAACACCGTAGGCATATATTCAATTAAACTCCTAGAGGCATAGTTTTTAGTACCTTTGTGCTATAACGTTATAGATTCAACACTGTCGTGGGCTTCATCCACCATTTAATACTTTAAAACAAGACATTACATTTCGGGAGCTGGATCTGCTGCCGTATTCAGGCGAAAATCCTATTCTGGTGGGTCCAATAGAAGAGGCAAATCCCAATTCCTGGTTAAGGGAATGGGATGGGAAGAATGAAGTCCAGAAAGGCGAAAATATTGACCACAATGCACCATCGGAGGAACCTTTAACAGTTAATGTTATGGATTGTTATAATGAAGTGCGTTTCACAGTCGCTCGAGCTGGAAAGAAACCCGCACGTTCCGAGAAAGCGTGTCACTGGACCGTGCAGCCCGTTTCAAGCCTGCGTACGCACGAGCGTCGGGTATTCGCAATTGCACTTCGCGGTTCACTAATCCTCGCAGCAGGTTACACGCGACCAGAGAACATAAATCGCACGAAGCTCACAACAAAAGTCTCCCCATACATTATACAGCGTTAGACAAACTGGCAGATAGTAAATTAACCCGTTATAATATAAACCTCTTGGGCAACGGAACATACTTCAAATAAACGTCAGTGATAACTCCCCCTAAATTAATCATAATTCAGTTCGAATAGTAGGATCTGAGGTTATCACGGCAGTAAGTCTGACGATGGCTGTCCTCTGTGTTGTTTCGCCGTGTAGTCTGGTAGAAGTTTACCGACGTTTCAGAGATCCGTACTGCCTCCATGATAAGGGCGATTTTTTATGACTTATAGACATTAATTTCCTGATCGAAACTGCATTCAGACTTTAACGAGCAAGATGACTCAATAAAATACCACGCAACGTCTTCCGGAAAAATTGGTTTTCATGAAGGCTGTCACCGATTATAATTCTGATTGGTGTATTTAAAGATAAATTCAATAGTAACAACAGATCAGAAGAGTAGGATTTCAGGTTCTCACGGCTGTGAATCTGAGCAAGGCTGCCTTTTGGGTTGTATCGCCGTGTAGTCCGGTAGTTTACTAGACTACGCGGCGCTACAACCCAGAAGAAAGCCATCTACAGATCAAAAGAGGATCACAATATCCAATATGTTAATTACTTCATCGGCTTTAATGTATCGACCATTCTACCGGCTGTCTCAAAAGCTAACACAGTGGCATTACAGTTGTGATAAAACTCCTCACCTCCTGCTGCATACACCACCAATCAATAGAATGAGGCGATTCTGGAAGACGGGTCTTTGGAGTAACAAAGAATGTAAGAAAAGAGAAATACCGTTGAGACTGAGGAAACAACGAGAAATCAACCTTAATTTGCATTTGCCATAAAATTACTTCAACACTTTAAATTTTACTGATTTCACTAATGGATATGTTGTTAAAAATTTTGGCGATCAATTTGAGCACTACCCGCAGTAGGTGTTAAGAGTATTATATTTTGAATTCAATCAGGGTCAGGAGCCTTGCGTGATTTGAGGTGATAGGTAATCCATTCCATTTCAGAATGATTTGTAAGCCTTTGAAGACGGATCTCGTATAAGAAATATTTAAGAATCCACTCCGTATCTTAAAGAAATTTTCGCCATCACAGAGATCGACAAAGACAAATGAAAACTGTTCTCACTTTAGGGTAAATATTACCTTTGAATGAAAAGTTATTAAAATAATTATAACGGTACGGATCATTTGGCACATCCAAAAGTTACAACCCAAAAACAGACCAAGCATTTGAAATAAAAAATAAGGAAGTGGCATGGCCGGAAGACAAATGAAGAAAATGGGAGACATCCCTGCACACATAACTAAATTATTTACGCGAATTAACTAACTTCACGGAACAGACACCCTCTCGAGAAGCTAATAATCACTCAAATGGGCAAAAATACACCCTGTATTAAAAATATATTATTTCAGGAATGGATTGAACTAACATGACTCGTGGTAAGTCCAGTGGCCGGAACTTGTGAAAATTCTAGTGGAACTTTGATCTAGAATTTTCACAAGTTCCGGCCACTGGACTTACCACGAGTCATGTTAGTTCAATCCATTCCTGAAATAATATATTTTTAATACAGGGTGTATTTGGCCAGGATTGTCATTTGTATTTACGGCATACACAGGCATTTTCATTCTCAACACTGTCAGCCACTGAGCTAAACTTTAGTCGGAATCAAAAAACTTGGTTTTCCTTTATTATGCTGCAGTTGCTTTATTAAGTCTTCCATGAATTTAACTTATCAGCTTTATATTGACTCCGTATTAAATAAACATTTCTTAACTAAATCTTTATCTTTATTTAATTACCTCTTTGTAAATGTTTACCATCTTTGAAGGGAAGATTTTTTCGGATCAAGTCCCTAATTTAAATGCAGCATGCAAAGCTAAAATCCCTCTTAGACGTTTGCCAGGGAGAATAAAAAGAAATCAAGTAAAATGCGTACGTTCTTTG
>NW_019059680.1:2636032-2659612 GCF_000696155.1 Zootermopsis nevadensis
TCCTCCTTAGCAGAATGTTAAATATACATTTCCGGCCAAGTTAACATCTAAACTACACAGTCCCTTGATATTTTTAAAGATTACTTCGTACTTTCCGGGAAGTCTGCTTCAGTTATTTTTAATATCTATTTGTTTATAATTGTGATGCGAATCAGCCTCATGAATCTCGTTTTAAAACTGAGTAATCAACGAGTCCGTAGGGAGACGAACCGTGAGCCCACTGTCTGTATACTTTGTAAAACTGAGCAAGATTCAAGCAATGGTCACAGATTTTATTTGTAGGGCAAGTGTTGAGTTAGTGGCAACGGTATCACTAAGCGTACCTAACCACATGTCGATTAACAGGTTGTGACAAATTCTAGAACTCAGCTTCACCATTGCTAAAGGCCTAAAAATTTACATACATTCTATATTTAAATATTATCAACTAAGGTATCTTAACACTTGTCATCTTGCAAAATTCCCGAAAACACAATCTGAAAGAAGTTTATTTCCAATGCGTCAGTTATAATTAAATTAATATGTTTGGAATACAATAAACCAGTTGCGAATTATATCGCTCGTAGCGTGGAAACAATTACTGAGCATTTTATTTTAGAATAGGAATATATTAAATTTATTTCTGTTCAGTAGTGGCTAAAAAAGTTTTGTAACAGAACTGTAAAACTTTAACGCTGTGCTTGGAATTTTATGATGTATCAGTCGATGAACGAATACGAGTGGGGGAAATAATTTGGAATCTGAAAGTACTTCTTCACTCAGTTGTTGACCATACACTTGAGAACAGAATCGCACTTTCCCTGAATTTACTCAGCAAAAATTTAATGTCAGGACTTGCCTTCTCTCGCTTCCTCACAGTGTTCATTGATCTATAGAAGTTTAGAGAGCGACTGGCCTTTTTAATCCGCAGGAGTTTCGCTCTGCGGTCATAGCTACCAACGTTGTGTTTGTATATAGGCTGACAACAGTTTTAGTCTTGAGGATCTCAGTCACAGCACGGCGGTCTTCTACGTAGCTTACCTGCAGAAAGCAATGTTTCTGACATAGCTTGGCTCTGGGGTATATTGTAATAACTTTTAAGGAACACATTTCAATGAACATTGGACGTTTAATTAAACCTCAATGGAGTTGGCAAGGCAGCAGAACCTCAGTATTTTTAACCCAACGTCTGTAATATAAATGCTGGCCATGTTAAAGAGAGGATAGTGTATTAACATTAACGTCTCTAAGTCCCTGATACACACGCCTAATTTCTTTTCATCCGCGGTTGAACTTTTCTTTTCAATTCCTTATCTTTTTACGTAACAATTTTTTTTCCACTTCCTTCTTCTTATCAGCTGCACTACTTCCCCTGTTTGATATATTGGTCATATTAATTTTGTCTTGGGTCGCATTTCATTTCCGTGTTATAAGGAGAATAACAGAACGAGATGTCGGAGGAAATGTAAGCCATTAAAAAAGAAAGACCATTCAGAGACGGCTAAAGAATTTGCTAACTACTCCTATGTCCCTGTTTCTCAAGGACGTGATGTTGAAAACTAATGGCGGAGTTTCAATACCGGTAGAGTTAATTTATTAAGACTTCCCAGATTTCCGTTATTTGCAGGCTTTAGAATGTCGTAGACTCTCAGTTGAAGGCTAACGTGTATTGTGCTGATGAGAACCTTCGGTCTAAAGCACTGTAAAGATACGTGGGAATAGTGGAAATAAAGCCTCTAACACAAGAATCTGATTATATGTTTAATGGTTTTACTGTTACATAAATGTATCAGGCGAAACCATTTGTTGGTACCAACTGCTTTTGAATTCAGTGCATTAAGGAAGTTTTTATAAGACAGCCATGCCAACGCGAATTTAATCGCTCAATGTCACTTCTTGTAATCCTAAGAACGCGTTGTTACACGAATGGTATAAACTGTCTGGGTGAAATATGTCATTACTTTCGAAACAAATCTATTATCCTTCGGTTCTGAGAATAAAATCACACAGTTCAGTATCTTTTGTCTTCCCGCCTGATACCTAAAACATTACGATTAAAACACACAAGACTATAAATTTATCTCTGGTTTTAAATGAACGTGGAACTTGGTATCTCATATCAAGGAAAGAACATAGGTTGAGCGTGTCTGAAAACAGGTTGCTAAGGAGAATACTTGGACTTGGATGATGCACAATGAAAAGCTTCATAATTTGTATTCTCTGTCTTATGTTATTAGGATGAACAAGTCACATGGAATGAGATCGACGTGACATATAACATGTATGGGAAGGATGAGAAATACATACACAATTTTAGTCGGAATGACTAATGGGAAGGGGTAACTTGGAAGATCCAGGAGCATATTTGAGTATAATATTAAAATGTATCAGAAAGAAATGGGGTAGAAATATATGGACCGGAGTCATACTGCAGTTGTCAGAGTCCAATTTTGATCTGATATACGTACACATAAAGATGAACATTCGTATTGCATAGAGGCAGGTCGCTCTTAAATAAAAGTATGACTAGTAGCCTCTCAGTAGGATTCTGCTTCATTTAGTTACTTATTTTGATAAGAAGGTAGATGGAATTGGTTTAGGGCCGTATTGTTCGTATTGTACTATAAAGTAAATTAGTTAATTCGTTACTCAGATATTCTACTTTTTAAATTATTGGTTCACAATTTTAACTTAAAGCTCTTTCTGCAGAACTTCCCTTGTGTTAAAACTCTTAAAATTATAATTCAAGTTTCGAGAATTTAACATTAGAATTAGATAACTTTATCAAGGGGTGTCACGTGATACTGCATCCAACTTTCGATGGCTAAAAATTCCGAATTTAATTTATAAATTTTACAGAAACTGTAGGAATAATGGAAATATTTAAAAATATCTGTTCCTGTATACGCCTTGGAGTTTATTCATTCGACTCCAAACGCTTCTGCCTTTAACATCCCCGAAATAAGGAAAGTATGGGTTTATAAAATCTATGAGTGTGCTCTTTAGTTCAATACATGTCGCGTGCATTATTGCGATATTAATTATAACACGTCCAATTCATTAACATGCTGTAAGCCACTTGCCGTTTTACAAAAATTAAGCTGAATCTGACGCACTCACCTGATAATGAATACGGAGACTGGGTACTCGGGTCGTGGCTGGAGAAACACGGGGATGTGGAGACGCGACAACGGATACAGTGGTGCGTGTGGCACCATCATCGTCAACAAGTCGTCGGATCGTAGTTCGCGGTACGCGGACCGAGCTGGCACGAGTGGCACCGCGGCCAGTGGTGTCATCGGCTGGATCTGCACTCGAGGTATACAGCCGCCATCATCCTTCGTGCCCTCACCATCCGTGCCCGTGCGCGGCTCTAGCACAGAGTACGCCACCTGAACTAGCCGCTGCGGAGTTTTCACCGGTTTGCTAGCTCGTCCGGTGTTATCCGGGGGCGGCATCGGGGCCCACCAGTTGGCAGGAATTGTCACTTGAGCAAGACAAACACCATCTTCACCATCGGGACTGCACGCGGCCGTCAATGCGGGTCTCTCGCCCAGTACGGCGTGGAGGACGATGCAGACACGCTGATGGTTCCTTAGCAACAGCTGCCGCCTTCCTCCGGGGTCCGAACCGGTATGAAACAGGACCCGGAGCACTGGAGAGTCGCGAGGGATCTCTGTTCGCACAATATGAGCACTCATGTCCAGGTGATGCGACGCGGAGGCCGTGAGATCCATATCGAGAAGGACTGAAGAAGATGCCGTGCTGGAGTTACTTGAATGCAGCTGAGGTTTTTCAGGAATTGGCAGCGGATCCAATGGGTCTGGAACTATGTACCGAGCCGGTACAGTCTGCTTTGTGGAGAACGGGCCGTATGTGGCACGTATTGATATAGGCTGTGACGTCTGAAACACGGTAAATCTATCCACACTGAGGACGGATGAGCTGGCATCATTATTACTGGTAGTGCTGGTGCTTGCTGGAACCCCACCTCGAGGCTCCAGAGAAGATCCTATACCTCCAGATGCCCCAGCCAGATCAGCCACTGCAGGATAATACTGGCGAGGAACATGCTTGAGGAAAAAGCCTCCATCTTTGTTCTCGAAGTGGACCTCCACAGTACCTACGATCCCTGGAACAAAAGACAAAATTTCCTATAATTTTATTTTGATTCAGAGCATCGGGTGTTTAGCGGATTAGGTTATCACACATTACCCTCATGAGGAAATTTGGGTTTATGGCCAAAGTACGATCCGGACTTGAGACTTCTACATATGTTATTAATAAATTATGTTACATGAAAATCGATATCGACCTCTTATGTTTTTTTCTCAAAACTTTACGGTTTGTACTTCTCTACGATATATTAACATTTAATTACCAAGTTCGGATTTTCACATAATACAACGATATCAATAAATCAGTTACACAAGTTCAGCTGTAAATTTACAAACACATTTTTGGAGCACAATTTATTTAACATGAAATTATATGACTGTAATGAAAGTAGCCTAAATGTTCGGTTAAATGTTCAAAGGAAATAGAACTTTTGCAAACGGCTTGTTAGTCATTTAAAGAAGCAAGGATACAAATCAAATGCACTTGGATAAAACGTACAGATGTTTTGGATCACAGTACAGTAACAGTGTGGTTGCCTGAGGACGAGTAACCACATGTCAAAAAAGTATAGTATTGATTATAACTGCATTTATATCACTGTTTTGATTTGGTCACGTAATATCGTTGCGAATTAAGTCGTTGCAGATTTTTCGCCAATTTGTACAAACAGTCAAGCGGTAATTATTTATTTCATATTCACACAAAAATGTTTATACTGTACTTTCACGCAGGATATACGTAACTGAACGTATGACACTCAGAGTAAATCGGAAATTCTGGAATTGCATGGATTTTGAAACACGGAATTTCTGTTTCCAACCGTTATAGCAGTAATTATTTCGTATATTTGTTAATTATGTCCCTTAATTAAATTCCAGAATTGCGAGTAGGCAACTGATTAATAATTCGCCTGGTTTCTAGAGCGAGTAGCTTTGCCGAGTCCCTCCTTTCGTATACGGGAAAGAAATGTTTTTAAAGAAAAGTTATCAGCCAAGCGTAATTCTCTTTCAGGTCCGACAATTATTTTATACAAAGGCACAAGAGAATAGTTTTAGATAACTACAAATTAGAAAGAAAAATTATCAGCACATTGTGGCTATGATGAAATGAGATAACAACAACACTTTGATTTTAAAATCCCATTTAAAGAGATCACATCAGATAGTAGAACCACAGTTTACACAGCTACGTGAAATAAACAATAACGTAACCAGTCTCGCAATACCGTAACGCAATAAGCAGAAACAAGAGATATTAAAGTTTCGGAGATAATACTGCCTCCATCTTCAGGGCTGAATATGGAGGCAGTGTTTCTCCGGAACTACAGCATCTAAGTCCACATGACATTACAGCCCAGAAGAACAGCATTCGAAAGACTAAAACAGCCGAATTAAATGCTACATATTCAGTGAAAACCAGTTAAGCGTAACTAAACATGTGTTTAATTCTTTAATAAATAACGATTTTTATTTTAAAGATAGAATTTCGATCAAAGTGGGAGCGCGGAGTAAGGTGCTAATGGTTCGGATTACTCAAATAGTACGATTTTAATATTCAAGAGTCTGTCGTTATACATGGCGTTGCGTTCCTGCGAATCGTCGCGTATAACGAAACCGCGTAAAATGTAAAGTATAACTACTATCATTTTCATTTTAAACTGACGCCAAAATACTTTGACTCTTATCATCTTCAACACATTCCTTGGTAAGTCCGGAGACGGTTCGATCCAGCGGTAGATAGGAAAGCAATGCTCCTGATAATACCGAAATAAGACCGCGGATATGCGAAGACCGAAAACTCTTATTGGGAGCCACAGGTATGTATGTATGGGTTTTCCCTGCCTTGTCGAAGGGTCATACAAAACTCATAATAAATACAGTGTTCAGAAATGATTATGAATTGAAACATGACGGTAGGCTTAAATCATGATACCTGAATAAGACAGAATTATGACATGATAAAGAACGTTTCTGCTAATAGTCCTTGGGAGAATTGGTGTCTGGATAAAGCGAAACCACTTTGTGTCCTTTTAGACATTTACAAGGATTAGAAGAATTCTAACATATTCTGAATGAAAAATAATTCTTAAATAATTATTTAAACATTGAGTAGGCGTAAAAGAATTATGGTTGTCTTCCGCGTTGCAACACTGTGTAATCCGGTAGAAGTTAACCAAAATTTAGGTGGTTCTTGCTTCATCCATCACCAGAGCGTTGAGAACCATTACAACCTCAAATCATACAAAAGGTAGGTGTCCGTGAATGGTTGATCAGTCCATATCTCAACCTCTGCTATTATAAAATAATGGGACTAAAGGTATCTGGGAATTCGAAACCTGTCATCCCAATGTGCATGCTCTGAACTGTGTTACTTCCAGCGTCAGCTACTAAACACTTTTCAGCGATCCTTGCAGGACAAAGCTTGCGACGAAGCTCGTTGTCTACTGAAGGTGTAATACATCTTCGTCCCTGTTCATTTTCGCCAACAGTGATCGCTTCGCTCCCCTCAACTTCAAGGCAAACCGACGCAAAAGGTACAGGAGGCAGAAAAGACACGAAGAGGCTATTACAACTTATTTAATGTGTTTCATTACTAAAATTAAAACCGCATTGCATGTAATTGATATACTTTATCAAACGGTAACAGATGGTTTGAAAGGATTAAAATATATGATACTGTATATGTCTGTATAAAGTGAAACAAAACCTTAGACACATATAAATTCAATAAATAACACATTACATAACGTCACACAGTAATTACAGGTGGGCAAGGGGCCATTTGCTTCGCTGAAATGTTGATTTTAAAGGTCAACAATTTTCTCTGAAAAACATACAATAAAGAGCATATGCTTAAGTACATATGCAGTGATATATTTGAGAAGCCGTCATATCTTTCATGCCTATGATACATAGGCCTATGGAAGTGACTGCCTTAACAAAAAGAAGGGATCTAAAAATGTGAACAATGACTATAACTAAGCAATTTATCACAACGGGAAAGCATCTGATTTCTATTCGGGTGATAACGGCTTCCGGCATCGGGGGATATATATATGGATATCTCATGTGATTTCATGTAACCAACATGAGTTCTGTTCGTAGGTGAAAAGTTCTTTTGCCAATTACTCAGTAATGAATATTTCTGTCTTCTGGGTTGTTGGGCTGTGTAGTCAGGTAGATGTTTACCAACGTTTCTGAGGTCATGCCTCCGTCATCAGGGCGATTCTTAGTATGAAGATTTCTGTCTTCTGGGTTGTTGCGCTGTGTAGTATGGTAGATGTTTACCAACGTTTCCGAGGTCATACTGCCTCCGTCATCGCCCACATTTAGGAAGGAGAAATGGTGTTCAGTAACACAGGATTGTCATTTCATTGACGGTGTTCGTACGTCTATGTTACAACCTTGCAGTTCTTGAATATGTATGCAAACACATGTAATCTGGATTATCTCCAAACCCCTTGAGACATACAAGAGAAAACATGCGTGTTCCCAGAAAAATGTGAACAGGAATCAAATATTTATATTTAAAACTCAGAGCAACTTGATATGCTGGTCCATTACTTGAGGTACATCGGTTATAGTAGCAAAATATCACGATACAGGGTTTGCACTATTTGGAAGTTGATTTGTCACTGCCACATCGGGTCAGTATACTTCAGAAATGCACGTAAAGCGACGGGCTACATTGTAAACGGCTAAGGTTAAATTTCTGATCAACAAAATTGGGCCTTTTTATCTTCACACTCGCCTTCTGAATAGTTCTGGGGCCCACTTATCTTTCTAACCAGCAAGAACTCTTTGTTAT
Organism: Zootermopsis nevadensis; assembly: GCF_000696155.1. The sequence goes on from NW_019059680.1 coordinate 2,643,938, forward strand.
TTCCCAATGGTAAATACGGCCTCAGCGTGAAGTCGGCAATTCCTATAATTTAGAGTCAAGGTTAAGAGTTAGCAGAGATTTATTTCACAATCACTGCGCGGTGCTAAGCTCAGAAATACGTCTAAATTTTCCTTAAACTTTACTTCATAGACATACATCTCGAAGTTCCATATTATATTCATATTACTGCACTTGTTAAATATGGGCACTCACTGAGTTTAAAAATTTAATGCGATCCTCACAGATTTCTAAATTCAGAGTATTTAAAGTTCAGAAGCAGTTGGTCATTTACTGATAGCTTTCTACTGCTTGTTTATTCATGAAATGTACTTCAGGTCACTTAAGGTAGGAGGGGTGGTTTTGTGTAAGACCTTAAATCACTCCAAGTATATTACAACCGTTGCGAAGTAAAGGCTTCGTCAGTTTAAAATTACTACTCAGAATGGAAGTGAACATTGAGTTATTCAATTTAAGCTTGGTTAATACATGTCATGCCATCTCTCTTGTTGAATGAAGACGCTATTGAAGTTTCGGCTTTGAAATATATGCAAATGATTTATAAGCCTACAAGGTACGGATAATAATGGCAAATAATAATAGCTGGGACCGAACATGGCGATCGATTGGTTAGGACTTTTGCTTCGTAATTGAGTTTTGGGTTCAAATATAGGCCCGAAGAACGACTATATTGACTTCGGTGTCTAGTGGTTTACGTTTTCCATTACAAAGAAGTGTTCGGTTAATGACGTGTAAGGAAATTATGGCTGTTTATTTCTGAGAATTATGTGAAATTCATAAATACATTTTGTGGGCAAACCTTAGAATTAGTCAATGTTAAAGCAAGTGGTGCATGTAGTTAGCCGTAACCTTTAAAGTGACAATAAATAAATAAAATAGACAGCCAAATTTGGTTAACAAATAAAATGTACTGGAAACTTTATACAAATTATATTAATACAATGATTAACTGGAATATTATGTAAACGTAGAACTGAGGAGTCAGTTACAGAGTGAACTGATAGGAATAATAATTCGAAAACCTGGCAGAAAAGACCATGGCTCAAAATGGGCGGTAATGATTATTATTTTAAACAATAATATTATTACATATAGTTTTTACTGCGTGTCTTTCGTAACTATGTTATAGTTTTGTTTCGACATGTACGAATGTTATAGGGCCTAATATGTGTAAATTTCTACATGTATGTAATTACTGAACCTTTTTTCGACATCGACACAGGAAAACAGACGAAAGACGAGGATAAATTCACGACTCGGGGTGGATTCGAAGCAACAACCCCAGGCACAGCACAGTTACTTTTCACTGTATTATTAGATGTACAGTCATAAAATGTAGGCCTCTTCCTCCACAATTCAGTGTAGAGTTCACGAGGAATAAAAATGATACAGTAAAGTACATCTGCACATTTGTCATTCTGCTTCGTGTATTGCATGTACAATGAATGGTTACGAAAAGACGTCTGTCTCCCTACCGTGACGTGGATTATGCTCGACGCCTCTTTGTAGACGTCACATCACAATATAAATACTCCCCCCTCCATTGGATTACTTTGCTGAGATGTAAACGGGACTTTACACTTAGTGTCTGTTCACAGTCTTCTTTTTTTTGGGGGGGGGGGGTCTTTGCTTTCTACTGTCTGTTCTTCAGTAAACAAGTTAATTTAAAACAAGCTTCAGAAAATTTTATTGAGGAAAAATATTTGGTGGTTTGAACGGAAAACTTAATTGCTGATTATAACAAGTAATTACTGTATAACATAACGAAATAATACAATATTTTAGATGATTAAACAATGAACAATAAAATGAATATATAGCATGAACAGGAAAAGTGAAAAATGCATTAAAATGATTTTGACGTAAATACGTCTATATTTTAGGGTCAGTGTCATTCGGCAAAAAGTGTAACGAAAAAGTGTAACTTCATTGTTGTGTTACCTAGGAAACGTCATCTGTTTACTCGGCATTGTTGTTACCTATAAAACAATTCATTACATTGCCTTACATTACAATACATTACCTTACATTTCATTCAGCTACCACCGACCGATCTTAAGCGTAACTAATTCAAGTTAAATAATCAATGTCTTAATCAAACTTATCTCAATTGTAAAGCATGTATAAAGGAAATATTTAGAATAAAGCCAATATATAAACTTTCTTTCCGTATAGACGTATTTACGTCAATATTTACGTCAATATTTACGTCAAATTCTCCGCAACCGTGGTTCTACTATCACTTTTTTTCGAAAATGTTAAAGGGAAGGGACCACTTAGGGTACTCAGGCCTCAGCGCAGTTCAACCGGAGGGACAAAAAAAAATGTTTCCAGTCCTCTTTCCTCAATTTTTAATTGACGAGGAAAGCGAATCCAGTTTATCAAATGTTGTAATCTTATAATTCAGGCAATGGACAAAGGCCAAGAAGAAAAATGTTATACGTTGCACCGCACGATAGTCAACAACTTTCAAACTTCTACCTACTGTACAATAAAATCCTCTCGGGCTATCAGCCGCGTCAAGTAGGATTTTATTGTACGCAGTCGCCGTGAAAGCTCAAGATCATACATTCTATCTACTGCTCCATTTGTTCCCTGAAGAATCCAGAAACATAAGCAAGAACTGAAATTTGATTCATGAGAATGCGATCTTCGTAGTACACTTTAAATGCTCGCTTATAGTAAGGTTTGCTGCGACAACTTCGTATTAACAGTGTTCTCTCTGAGGAGAGAACAAAATACCCAGTCCGTCGTTTTTAGCGTCGTCATGCCGTTGCCACAGCAACGAGGCTTCGTCAGAGTTTCATCCAAACCCCTCTTTGTTATTGTCTCCATGCCCAAGCTAACGAATGTGTTGGGCGCTAATCTGATAATGGGTTACTCATACACAAGCTGCGTAATTGTTACAGACTGGCATCGCATACATACAGCCCAAAACACACTTCTGGAAAATGTTTTGAATAGGGTCAACCACTCCAGTAAACACTATCGCCATATGCAACAGATTACGTTTCGCATCTTGTAACCTGTAGCTGATAACCAATTAAGCTGACTTCTGACGGTTTAAAAAAGGGGCCTCTTGCAACGTCCTGATGTACTATTATTTACTCACTGATATTGGTGAGATATTCTGGAATTGTTTAAAGGATCTGGATTCCCATACGAAACTGTATTTCGTCCTTAAGGTCTTGCGTAATACTATTCCAATATCTTTATACCTAAAATAACATTTTCACAAGTAGACCAACTGAAGTACGATTTGAGGTTTTCGCGGCTGTGAGTCTAAAGATGGCTGGCTTCTGGGTTGTTGAGTCCTGTAGTGTGGTAGAAGTTTACCGACGTTTCAGAGATCCTTGCTGCCTCCACCATCAGCGAAATGATGAAAGAGGCAGCAAGGGCCACCGAAACGTCGGTAAACTTCTACCAGACTACACGGCGCAACAATCCAGAAGACAAACATCTTCAGACCAACTGAAGTTTCAGGCGAATTCCACAACATGTTGGCGCAAATAAGCTCAATTCTGTTGTTCTTCTAGTTGCATACAATAATTCCGTTCCAGATAAATTTTGAAGAAAGAGCGCTTAACTGTAGTATCCGTAACACCAAAATTTGATTACGTCATATTTTAGACATATTTTTACTAGATAAAAAATATTTCATAAAAAACCGGTGGTCTGATCATATGCAGTTTCTCTTAATATGATACATTGTCTCAGAAAATAATACAGTAAATTTTGAATCGAAGTTCTTAGAAACGTATAACAAATTTCTCTGTTTTCGTGACCTGTGCACTTCATTACTATTACTCAAAATAGGCGCGTCAAAGTCAATGCAGTATTCAAGGAAAACAAAGTTATTATATAAAATTCATATGAAGAAGCTACTTCCATTATTTTGTAATTACTCTATTTATTTGTGAGGTTTTAACGACGCTTTCTGTATCTCAGACTACATAGTATCCACTTTTTAAAATCGAGTATTCACAGCGCCCAGCAGTACTTCAAAATAAAGTTCTAGATCCTAATCAGGTCTATAGTTGGCATAGCGTACAGACTTCGTGAAGAATGATCTCACTCACTCCCTCTATGGCGCAGGATATTCTTTGAAAAGTCTATTGTATACTAGGCTTGTCAAAAAATAGCCCACTTTTTATGAAACCCGAAGATACATTATCGTGTTCACAAAAGCCCGTCACCGGACAACAATATCAGGTGAGGAGTACAGGCCATGAAGATTATCATTATGCAATTTTTTTCCAATATCTGCCTTCGTTTGAGGTCCAGATATCCGCCTCAACACTTCGTTCTCAAAGACCCTCAATCTATGTTCTTCCCTCTACGGGAGAGACCAAGTTTCTCACCCACACAGCACAACTGGCAAAAATTACACTTCTGTATATTTTAATCTTTATTTTTTATATATGCGACGGGAGGACGAAAGATTTTGGACTGCATGATACAAAGCATTCCCTGAATTTAATCTGGTCTTGATTTCGTCATGAATGTCATACTGACTTGTTAGTATCGTACCCGATCGTTGAATTTTGTCACATTTACGAAGCATTCATTAGCTACCTTTATATTCTGGTTCTGTCCTGAATTCTGATGTCTAGGCATGATCATATACTTTACTTTTCTGCATTTATTTTTAGACCAAGTGTATCTGCATTCGCTTTTATAATATTTATATTTTCGCCCTGCGGGCCGCAGTGGCCACGCGGTCTGAGGCATGGATCTCGTGCGCCTGGCCGCTGGAACCGTGGTTCGAATCCCACTCAAGGCATGGATGTTTGTCCGCGTCTTTCTGTGTTTGTATAGGTAGAGGTCAAGGAGTCCTACCATTGTCCAAATAGATCAAAAAATGAATAAATAAAAACCTCGACACCTACGGTAAAAGAGGATGAGAGAAAAAGAAATATATATTTTCGCCCAACAGATTAATATCATCGACAAAGACAAAAAGATGATGTTTCCCATTGAATTTCACACCGCCCTGATTTTCTTGGACTTTCCTGATGGCATATTCTAAGGCAAAATTGAAAAACAGCGGCGACAGAGTATCTCCCTGTTTCAGGCGTTTATCTACACGAATTTTGCCAGAGGTTTCAATTAAACAAGATTTAATTAGCCTGGCTAGCTTCTTAGGTACACCAAATTCAAACAAAATATTATAAAAGACTTCTTTTTTAACAGAGTCATAGACTTTCTTGAAGTCTATAAATAGTTGATGTATTGTCCCATTGTACTCCCACTTTTTATCTGGTATCCAGCGAATGTAGAAAATTTGATCAGTTGTAGATCTGTTTCGAAGGAACCTACACTGATGGTCCCCAATAATTTCATTTAAATGAAAAATAATCTACCTATGAGAAAATTAAAAAATTTCGATTTGATTTTCAGGCAAAGTAAAGGTTATTTTAAGGATAAAAATCGAAAGGAAATTCCCCGTACCACTTTTAGGACAGAACCCAAACCCAAACCCAAATATATCGATATCCATCGAGTTCTTTTGGGGATAAACATTCGGATGGGCTGAAAGACACGACTTCCCTTTTACGGGCTCATGTGCAAAGAAACTACAAAATTATACGATTGGATTTTCCCTTTCTTCGTTGCGTGACCTAACAAACTCACAGCATGAACTGATCGGTACAAAGGTACCATTTAATAAAGTTTCTCACTACGATAACAATGTTTACCTCGTGACCAGTCAAGTGCTGGGTCAGAGATGAAGCCCTTAACTTGAGACTGACGATACGATAATATGTTTCTTGCTCAGGGCTACCGTACACCCCACTACGCGGTAAACTATTAATATTGAGGGTGGTAGAATGACGATTGGCATGGGTGATTCAAAGAAAACGCAGACAAATTTGCTCCAGTGCCGCTTGGTCGACAACAAATGCCATTTGACTGAACCCAGTTCATCGCGGTCAGAAGCCAGAGTCTAGCCGCCTGTCCTATCGCACGACCAATGTACTAATGCATCTCAATGGATATATTTATTTCACAATAGCTGTTTGTAAATCAATATATTTATTTTATTACTTATTAATATCTACCGACATTTGGAATAATAAACAGAAAATTATCTAAGATGGAGGGGATGGGATAACACAAATACACACGCTCGCGTAAAATTCATCATTAATTAACTGTAATTTGTGCTTGACAATCAATGAAAACCTACAAAGACGCCATGGCTAAAATTATATTTACTTTAACAGACGAAAGTTCTCAATAAATTAATTGAAAGAATGCAGTTACATTTCCATACTAAATCTCACCGGCGGAACTGGAAAACATATAAACCAAACTATCATTTCCACAGAGGTTTATACCATTTATTTTCTCTTGTCGGTCGTTCTGTAACGTTCACAGCCACAATAAGAACTAAGGTGGACAATCAAAAGCAGTCGCCTGCTGACAGCCAACGCCTGTACCGCGCAATGAAATCCGATGGTGAAATTATATTTTCCTCAACCCCCCCCCCCCACACACACACACACAAACATTGAAGCTTTTCTTGTTCCTTTTATTTCTTAAAGGAACACGGAATGAGATTTCCTTAGAGAACCATTCCCTCTACTATATACACATTTGTTTTTCCTTAGAGATTCCACATGAATTTTCATGTCGTACCATTAGTTTTGTGTTGTAAGAGAACTAGAACAAATTTATACAGAAAGCCCTGCAGACACAATGTGTAGGAGGGAGTTTAGTGCTAGCTTCCCTTGTAGTAATGCTTTAGACAAACACCACTAGGCACAACTAGAAGGAAGTTTTCATGCGGGCGCCCCCAGCAAAAACATCAGTGTAAGTATGTAGCAACTCAGCGCGTTCAAAATCCACACCAACCTTATGTCATTTGTTTGCTTGCTTATTTATTCCCTTGAATTGTTTCTACAGAACAACTTTTACAGAAATCCAAAGCATTGAAATACAATGAACAACACTAAGCTATAACACACGTTTACATGTTTTTCTTTAGTATAGGATAAACAAACTGTCTGAATCTTCAGCCCTAAAGATGGAGACGGTATGTTTTAACTAAATGTTACTATTTACCTACGAGTCTACACGGAGTCATAAACCAGAACAACTTCGTCATCCTCACCACCGTAAAATCTGAAGTTTAATAAATTTTAAATGTCTGAAGAGGAAAATATTTCGAACTAAGGAGACTGAAACAAATGAGCAATGCGTTATATGATCTTGTGGGTTGATACCAGCGTTTGGGAGACAAAAAGGCCTCGTTATTAACAAGACCAACATCAACATCTTCACCGCCATGAGATCCTCCAATCTCTTAAAAGTAACTTAGAATATTTCTAAACTAGGAATTTCGAGGTTGGAACAGGCCATCCAGTATTCTTGTGGTAGTGAAAATCTAAAAGGCTGTGATGGTCTAAGCACACAGTTCTACACTCGATAGATTTAAGGATCGATAGAGACTTGTGTTTACCATTCTGTACGCTAAGTACACAACGCCTCAGTGTTATTTCAGAACTGTAATTCTTATCCGGGAATTTTCCGGTTCTACCTCGACAGGTAAATCAGCCATTCTGGCAAAACCCTCCGTTATTTCTCCAAACAATAAGGCATACTGCCTATAATGTCCACCAGTGTCCACCCAGCTCAACCCATCTGCTCTATTCTAATTTTACGCATTTTCTCTGAGGTTGAATGATTATAATAACAACGAGAGTAGTACTAACAATAAGCAACAGTACCAATTCCAAAAGCGCCGAGAAATTAATGCGTATAGAGGACGTGGAGACAAAACTACGCTCTTTATATAGGCAGGTACTAGACGAGGCGAATAAATTACTGCGTAGTAACCTCTACTAATGTAAATTGAATTACCTGACCATGTTCTAAAAATTAGTTCGTAAATCCTAAAGAAAATCAGTGATAAAAGGCCATTACTAAATAGCTGATATTCAGGCAGGGAAGAAATTTTGTTCTCACGTATTTACAATGTTCGTTATCGTGCTCACAAAGCTAATCATCCTGAACAGATACTGAGTCAATTCAGAACATACGTTCATAATCTACGATCAATTGCGCCAACCGTCTACATTCACGTTTCAAACTGATCCATTCTCTTGAGGGTTTCCAATAATGTAAATTATCGTATAATCTTGCGAGGCTTCCATTGTATCCTGCAGTACAAACAGAATAGTTCTGCTGCCCTAAATAAGTAACTGATTTCAGGATAATAATACAGAACCATCAAACTGGATGGTCTGCACACAGAATGCAATTCTATTCGACCTGTCAATCACAGAATCATTACTGGTTACTAATTAATATGATCCTGGCTCAAATACACAGCTCAAATTAATATATCACGTAAAGTCGTCAATGTGACACCGATTAATCACTCGGATCAATATTTATAATATACCTATTAATCTGCTGATTACAGCTAATATCCTAACTTCCTGCATCTTTATCAAACATTGTGATGTTGTGGTTCATATCCTCGAAGTTCTGATTACGAATCACGCGCTTTTCCGTTTTTTTAGACAGTTCCACCAGGCAATTACACGACCAGACTTAAAGACAATCATCACAGCTTCCTCCCCAGTTATTTCCAATTCATCATTCATAATGATCCCACCAGTCGATGATAAGTGACCACCAGCTGAGAAAATTTCATCAAGTAAATCGAACAAACTTTATTCAAATCGACGTCACACGTTATTTGTTGTACTGAAGATAATCTCTGGGAAAACTGTGTTCAAGGTAACATCGTTCAGAATTCTAACAACATTTCTTGTGACATTATTTCATAAAGAGTGGGGAAGTTAGTCGAACACGGTTTAAGCAACTAGAACAGCTTGACGGTTGTTAACGATGAACCTCTTGTGTCTTAGGTGCTTTTAGCTATAATTATCTGCCTGAAAGTGTGCGGTTGCTTTTGGTTAAAATCCTTTTTATGAAAAAGTTTAACTAATTTCTAGATAAAATTCTCTGAATTAAAGAGTTTAGCCACCTTCAGTTTAAATTCAGTAGGCGAAACTGTTAAGTGGAAACTTCATTAAGTGGTTAATACGCCCCCTCCCCCCTTATCAATGTCCTCCACGACAGCTAAGTTTTAAATAAAAGTAATGTAAACAACAGGCTAAGATATCACGTTTTCATCGAGATTCATGTATAAAACATCAAAGATATTTTACTGGATTTCGATGTTGTTATAACGGTAGCATATAGTAGTATTTTCGAAGTTTCGGGGGAACGTTTTGCCTCTTTCTTCAGGGCAGACGTTTCGAAAAGGGGCGATAAATAGCTTATGAGAAAACGGTGAGCTGGTGTCGAATTGCGTAAAGAACAGGTCTACTAGACGACAGAACGCCAAGGAAATTCCCTAAAATCACATAAATCAGCTGTTTTACATCGTCCTGTATTTACAATTGTTTTAGAAGCGTGATTCAGGAAAGATGACACGCAAAGGTATTTTGTATCCAACCTATCGGGCATCATTCATGCACGCACTGTAGTGACGCACTATAGACCATTCAACAAAGCACTCGTAGGCCTATACAGCATGTACGTATTACTTTTCATGAATCGCGTACAGACTATTTCGCAGTAAAAGCCATGGCATTATGCTCTGTTAATAACGTTTTAGTGAATTATATTGTATTTTAGCTCCACAATTGTCGCTGAGACTGGAAGACATACAAAAACGGCATTATGGATTGAAAGACGCCCCATTACGAGGCTTAGCCAACATGGCTATGTGAACAACATGCTTTCAAGTGAATCCTAACTCTCAGATATTATATGTATAACCCGAAACTTCTATGCTACTAAAATCCGAAAGACACCTTGGATCTTATCCTACAACAGTTCAGTTCAGTCCATTCTGCATTAACACGTTAATACCATGCCATCATTACCCCTACAGTCTTGCACGTGAGAGCTTTGATAGAGATTTCATACACGCAAAAATTCTGTATGAAATAAATGCCTTACCATCGATGTTACCTGACCAAATTGCCATATGCATTTTTCATTCATCTTATTATTATTATTATTTAGTGTTCTGTCTGACGACAGGTCCATTGTTCTGCCCAAATAGAGTTCGCCAGTTTTCCCTATTCGCAGCTTCTCGTTTTATTGTCACATTATAATTATTTGAGACAAAATTGTCTCCCTTATCACATTCTATAATAACTGTGTTGTTATCCATATATTACATATTAATTACATTCAATATAAATTTATATATAGTTCTCCCCTTTCTATCCTCCCCTACTTACCATTGATTAACTGTGTTATCATTCTAATTATAAAAATTCTGTGATTTAATACGTTGTTTGTTTTCCATATTTGCTTCTCATTTTAATCTAATTTGCTTAATTTAATTTAATTTAATTAATATCACAAACATATAGATGTATTCATCAGCAAGTTGTCTTTGTGTATTAACGTCCTATACACTTCTGTAATTTTTTGATAATCTATTTCTTATTTTGCCATATTTATTTTTGTGTTACTCTCGTGCTGTGTCTGTAATTATTGGTCTGGTTGTTCGTGCAACACACTAACAATAAACAACTGAATTATCACCATCATCATCAGAAGCTGCTAAACCAATGAGGTTGCCGATACAGTACATATGTAGAACTCCATACAAATTTGTGGTGTGGTGCTTAGTCACAGGGGCAACTATTACAAGAAGTAATCTTCAAGCTTAGTACGGGATGCTAAGGATTCATGAGCTTGTCCTATAAATAAGACAAAACTTTGTATTGTTCCGGAATACAAATTTACGACTCAGGCTGCTACAATTCCGTGATGCACGAGTGTTCAAACAAAATGCACCCTGAGTTGAATTCGCTCTAGACTGAGTACACTGGACTTAAAATAATGTAGTGCAGAGCTGCAGATAAACATAAGGGAATATAATTTTGTGTAATCCTGTGCACAGATAATAATGGGTATTAATAGCATGCATTATAATTGCAAATTAAGTTAAGTGCAGTAAAAGAGATGGGGAGTGGAGTATGTTACGACTCACTCCCCCAGAGATTATACACATTCGTTATTAACAATTGGGGGGGGGGGGTTACGAAATATCGTCCTACAAAACATAAATGCTTTTTACACAGTGTTGAGTTTAAGCAGATAATAATATTGTGGCGTAATTCGGGACGTCGAATTATAAATTTCGAAGCCATTAAGCTATGTGTAAATCTTTTCGTTTTGTCGAGGATCCCAACGTAAACAACGGATTATATTGAATTATATTGTAATAGTAACTCTTATTTGTTTTGGTATGAATATTCTGGATAATAAATGTCATGATAAGATGTACCGATGATTCGTTTAAATAATAACAATCCTCATAAACATCAGTCGCTAGTATACACAATTATAGAAACGCACTTTTCAAGAATAATCACATAGTAAGGCAGTTTTATCACAAAGATTTCCTTGCGGTTACCACCTCTATGGATAATGCGTATAATATATTCCCATCTTCCATGTAAATTAGAAGCAGAGCTCATGTAGAGCTGAAAGCAAAAATAAACCCTAAAATAAAATACTCTGGCTGTGGGAATAGACTAGCTTACACTGTCACCAAAAACCACAAGTTACAAAGAATTAAAACAATTTTAAAATATTGGAAACATGTACTCATTGGAGTACAATGACATTCCAAAACAATTCTTCGCGCCACACCATGTAGGTCACTGCTGCACCATCGTAATCCAACGTCAGTACTTCGAACTCATTCAATTGCTTCTTGCATGTTTATTTTTGTAGTTAAATTATTGGCTGTTATATTTAATACTGTACATGTATAAGTTTAGTTAATCTGTTTGTGTACTATTTTTCATTATTATTTCATTATTATTGTATGTATTAACAGTGTTTGCCTGTTATTGGCTTCTTGCTGTTGGCAAACACGTAAATAAATTAATTGAATTGAATTGAAATTCGCTGCAATAACTTCTACAAGGCGTCATGTTGTTGTGTTATGGGGTTGTATCTTACATTCCTATAGGGATATTAAAAATTCCAACACGGTTGTTTTAATTGTTTTTGTACGACATTCAAAACAGCGAACTATGGATAATTACATTCTTGAAAGAGCTTTAATATCAAAGTTATGGTTTACATTGTCGAGTAACTGACGAACGAATGAGTGAAACATTCTAATTTAATGCAGTCTGGTTCAAACCGCATGCATAATACGGCATTTAAAACGCGCATCTTTTCCAGAACCTAATGATTTATGATCCACTAACTGTACTGGTATCCACAGCGAAAACCGTTTTACGTTTTGAAAGTGAGGTCGGTTCAGCGCATATACCCTAGCAAATTTTATATATGATATGGAAGTTGCTTGTATTCTAATCATATTACTTTCAAATGTATGAAGAATTTAAGTGTGTTCACGTACGAAACAGCAATTTATGGTTCTTAACTGAATGCCTTTGGCGACAGTATTATATTATTACTTTCTTTCTTTTGGAATTTATCAATCGTCTTTTATGTAAGACGTCTTAAAAATCTTAAAACCTATAAAAAACACGACGTTTCAAAGGATGAATATTCCTCCGTGTTTAGATAAAAGTGGGGAGGCGCCTATTCTTTTGGGTCCTGTATGATCCATAGATCAGAAAGAGCTCGGTCTACCGGATCCAACAGAAAAAGTGTCTCCGAATTTTATCTGAAGAGAAAGGAATATTAATCCTTCGAAACGTAGTGATTTTTTAAGGCTTTCGGATTTGTAATACCTTTTAAGAAACAGACGATGGATAAAATTCAAAACAAGAACAACCAACATGTGGTTTTTCCGTAGAGTTATAAAAATAGTATCCAAACTAAAAGCTAAAGCTAACAAATGTAATGAGAAACTCGAGTAAACGTAGTATATTATATGCGGACTCTATTTTTCCTAGTTGGACCAAAAGAATGTCCTCTTACTTTACACTTTGGCTGAGGTTATCAGATATGGATTCTTTCAGGCAAATCGGTAGAAACACAAGCAAACAGTAACTGACGCAATGTGGCGGAGTTCCTATCGGGAAGTCAATATTTGCTAAGGGGGTCAAAAGAATTTCCCACCTCTTATAGATCCCAAAAGTTTGCTGTCATGAGGAATCAGTACGTTGTCCAACCAACAAACAAACAGGATGACCATCCCTTGTTGGCTGTCAGCAACTGTTTACGTAAGAAGACAACCTCCACATCTAGATATCGTATTTTCCATCTACACCCTTAGGATATGGTCTGACCTGTAAAAAGTCTATTGAATTGTCTATCTCCGTACGTTATCTTTCAATCAATGGTTTAATTTCTTTGCATTAGAAAAAAGATGCAACTCCGTTTCTTGTCTGTAACCTATTGATAGGATATTACAATAAAACTACAGGCTAATGTTTAAAAACATTGTTCATTATAATCTTTCTGATTCGCACTTACATATTTATTTTCTATAAGGACATTTAACGAAATTTACAATGGACTGAAACAACAAATACCTAGAAATAAAATTGTGAAGATATTTTTAAGCCTGTATACTATACACTTTTCTTTCTACGAAAAAAATTTCCTATAGCAAACAGCCTACTCTGACTCAAGTTATGGATCAATAAGTACATTTCTTCTTATGAACCTTAAGGGCATTCTTAATGGCGCGCTCAACTCATTACATTGATTCCCTGGTGCAGCTTAAGTAACACACTTCAGAATTCGATATCCAATCACGCAAATAATTCAGTTCTATTTAAGTCTGATAATGTTAAGGCTTGTAAAGTTTATAATTGAATATAAATCCATTTTAATGGTGCGAGGCGTCTGGTACTTAGTTTTCTACCAAACTTTCTCATTTTACAGACGTGGAATCAGAATAGAACTTACATTTTATTTAATAACTCTACTACGCTGTGTAAGCTGAGGGCTCTACTAGCTGTCTAGCAACGCCTGACTGGCTGAAGTTCACTAACGATGCATTTTATCTGATCAGCACTGTTATTTTCCAGTGTATGACGTTCTCTCAACCTCAAAAGCAAAAGAGAAGACTTAAATTTTTTAAGTGTTAGCCGGGCTAACACGGTTAACATGAACGCTCCGCTTCCAGCAGATTTTAGCTTCTACTGCACAATATCCCAAAATAAAATGTAGGAACAAAATTTGCGGTACTAGAATCAAGGTGAAAGAAGTCTGCAAAAGGTCGTGGATCATTATCAAATGTTACTGAGTAAATATAAGTCGAACTAACATGGGTCCAGTTCTGAAACGTTTCACAAAAATTTGTGTTTGAAACTGAAGTAGGTCCAAGTGTTATTCACTAATAAAACACATTGCAGACTTCGCACTAACTTCAATACGATCACTGAAATGAGTGATATGTAATAATGAAACACGTTACAAATTTCAAAATAACTTCGACGTGAACTGAAATTACACGAATTGTTAAAAGTGTTCGGTTGCTATTTGAAGCACAGGCTATGTTGCCACTGTCTTTGGAAAAAAATTCTACCTATACTCTGAGGTAAGCAGAAACTATAAATCAATAATTATACTATTTTATGTTCATTTCTGTCCATAATGTCTACAAGCACTACAGATTCCGACAATGTTACATTTATCAGATATAATTTCGAAGTGTAGCAATGTGTGCAGACTGGGTTAAGCTTGCTTGCAATAGGGGCCAGTGACAGGTTCTTGTAAACACTGTAATAAATCTTCAGACTCCCTAGGTTATAGTTTATTTAATGACGCTTTCAGTATCTCAGACTACTTAGCGTCAGATGAGAGGATGACAGTGAGTAATGAATTCGAAAGGATTTGGAAGGAAGCGGCCGTAGTTTAATTTAAAGTACTATACCGGCTTTTGTTAGAGGAACTGAGAAAAACACAAAAACCTTCATGCAGGTTAGCCGGTGTTCGGGACGATATTAGAACTCAGGACCTCTCGAACACAAACAGGGGCTAGGATCAATAAGTGATCAGCCATTTATTAACCATCTGAGATTGTATTAGCTCCTCTAGCAGACAGATATTACTCCTTTAACAAGGCTGCATGTGATATTAACATATAAAAGTGTTTCATATACAATTCTTAAGTCTTTGAAAAACTCTGCGAAAGTTCATTTGTTGTTTAAATCAAACCAAAAGTTAAAAACAGATTTCGCATAATCGGTATAATTTTATTTGACAACACGAAAATTGCCTTAGCAACATTTGCAAAAAAAATTAAAATCTATTACGGGAAAAAAGTCCATATTAGGTGTCACTCCCATTTCAGAAGTTAGCACGATTTCCATGTTCGTATTACATATGGTAGAACATTCCTCAGACGAACTCCTGACACTGGAACGGGCTTCAGAGAACCTAATTCTCGTGGATGTAGGATAAGCAATACAAAAGCCACACGTTATGAAATACCTTGTCAAGGTCGTGACACCAAATGTAAGGAACCAAGGAAATCAGTTTTCTAGAAAAGTCATCATTGAATTTCGATTCGGTGCCCGAATTTATAACTTGTGTTGTGCAAGGTCGTGGGCTAGGCAACACGGAGTTTTCCTCCGGGGGCTTCCCCGGTTTCTCCGTGGCATCCCAACAATTACTCCATTCACACACAGAAGAAGGCAATGGCAAACCACTTCTGGAGCATCTGCCAAGAACGTA
>NW_019059680.1:2680918-2708528 GCF_000696155.1 Zootermopsis nevadensis
TATCGCTGAAGAAAAGAAAAGAAAAAAAAATAAAACATGACCTTGTGTGCGCTGAAGTTGAAAATGCGTTGTGTTCATGGCTCACACACGGCAGCTGTGTGCGCAAAGCTAAAGGCCTGCCCAAACTTAAAGAAATTTAGTAGGATTTGAGGTTTTCACGGCGGTGAGTTCGAAGATGGATGTATTCTGGATTGTTACACCATGTATTCTGGTAGAAGTTCACTAATGTCAGGACCCAGATGAGGGAGGCAGCAAGGACCTCTGAAACGTTAATAAACATCTACCAGAATACACGGGGCAACAACCCAGAAGACAGCCATCTTACAGAAATTTACCGGTAACAGTCCTGTGTTAAAGTGTTACAGTCTACCGGCCATATTATAAAGTAAAGCCTACTCTGTCGTCAAGTGTCACGCGTTCGAAATAAGTCACACCCGAAGGGACAGCATAGAAATTGGAACAGAAAAATGAAAATCTCCACAGATCTTAATACATAAGCTGACGAATGACTGATAAAGAAATACACGTGCAATTCACACAAAATGTTCCCAAAGATAATGTAAAGCGGAAACTGTAACAAATAAAATATAAGCAAAAGTATAAGAATTAAGTAACCTCATGGAGCAGAGTCCTTGAGCAGATGATATTCGTTCAGCTGGTCAAGGAATTCTCCACATTTTATGAATCGCACAGCTTCATTACAGTTTAATAACCACCACTGGACCCGATCTTAATCAGATAGAAAGATGATATATTAATCGTGTGTGGGGATAAGGAATGAGTCCATTTTTTTCACTGCTATCCCGGCTATCGTCTTGGGAGAATGAAGATACATATTGAGTATTCGAAATTCTTTAATGTAAAAGAATTGCAGTTAACTACAAAATTATCGATAGGGGTAGTCGATGACCGAGCCCGATATTTGAAATGTGTACTTCCCAAACAGATAACTCCAACGTTGTCACCACACCTACCGGTTAGATAATATTTTTAATTCATTTGTCTCACAGCGAGGCATGTGGGCATGTATCACGGCTTCAAACATAATAACTGCACTCAATGAGATAAGTTTCAATTTGTGATAAAGCACAACATACGTCTGCAGAATTGCTGTACGAGGAAGTTAATTCGGTTGCAGAAACAAAGGGTAAACGTACAACAGCGCAGTGCTTATTCTGTTTTTCTTTCCGTCCTGTTTATTACTATAGTTGTTAATCGATTTGCTTTTGCACAAGGCGCCTGAGAGACGGCGTCTCTCCCAAATGTTACCACGGCAACAAAAAGTCTTGGAGTGTCTCCAGCGTCCTCTACTACATTACACGTACTTCTGGCCTTATGAACAATAATGATTTGTGGCTAGACTGGATATTATCCGAGTTTAATGATAACAGCACTTATAATGTAACCGGAAAGTAATCGAGAAGTTTCAGTCCATTTGTGTTATACAGGACGATTCAAAAGGTTAGGGTCAAACTGAAGGAGCGTATAGAGAGACTCAGAGAGAACAATTCTCGAATAGGAATCCATGTCCTCCGAAGTTATCCTGAGTCAGTCGAGGCCATTGAAAGTAGGGAAGTCTGATAACATTCCGCTGAAATAATCGTACTTTGCTATTCTCCTACTAGTTTAATTTTGTATTTTATTAATTTACAAGGATTACTTTAGCAATCTTAAAAACCAGGAGCCCCTGCGCTCACAAACAACCAACACGAGACTACAAAAGCAGCAATACACCAGACACTATCAACTCACAAACACAATGTAAACAGCCCAGGGGCCTCTGTAGAATCTGACAGGACACGTGTGAATCGTCCTGTATACAAATTATAATGAAACACAAAATAGGATATAATTTAGTTAACAGTTTCCTTATAGTGTTGATGCCACTATGGTCAGGTTATAGTTGAGCATTCGGAAGGAGTCTCAGTAAGTGTATCAACTCCATGAATCAAGGTCCTTCTTGACATGCAAATAGTCACACAGCTGGTCAAGAAATTTCTCGTATTTTATGGAACAAGACGGTTCACTACCATGCTCACAGGCGGACACCACTAAACCACATACGTCCAGTCCACATCCCCACATCTTCCTTATGACAGATCCATTTTAATATTATACTACCATTTATGACTCCTAGACCCCAAAGTAGTCTATTCCTTTCAAGCCCTGTAACTTAAAAATTATCTTTGTGTATGCATTTATCATCTCTCCAAAATGTGTTACCGAGAATTACGGCCCCTGCTTTGTGGTCAAGAAGTCCCAGGTCCAAAATGTCGACCAGGGACCGGCAATCATGATTGAGCCTTTATTGAATTTCCTCAGTATCTCCAAACAAATTGGACCTCGATCGCTTCCTTGCATATCCTTTCCAATTTATTATCCGTACTCATCCCATTCTTTTACGCTATATAACGTTAGATCTGACAGAGTAATTACATAAACCATGAGTTAAAATTCCAGTCCCCTTTGATTAAACACCCTAATAATATGTGGCAGAGAATTTAAATTTTAAATGAATATTGTGTATGTACTTTTTCAGTCTCCGTACTTTAGGTTTCTCCATTCTGAACACCCTGTTTTCCAACACTCGAGACATGATCTTCCTTCAAGCAAGGAGTAGGTCTCACTGGCTGCATAAATTCAATCACTTAAATTTACGAGTCACGTTTCTTGTGCATACGTTGTTGTCATGTTCTTTAGCGGTACAAAGACAAAAAATCATTTTTTACAAATAGATTAACAAAATATACAAAAGTGGGAGTAAACTAAAACCTATCAATTCACTACGTAGTTAAAACAGAATTAATATCATTTACATATTTATTGTGATAAGAAACACGTATTGTTTTCACCAAGAGACCGAACTGAATCTTCAGTAAAACCAGGACCAATGAAGTTTGCGTAATAGGAAAGAAAAAACTTTTCAAATATTTTAATTCTCCTCGAGACACAAAATATTCTTCTCGGCTTCCAGACACCAATAGCTAAACTCTACAGGCGGCATTAGTAACATAAAAGACACGCAGATACACAGCACAGGAGCTTATTATCATCTTAAAACTGGTTTAATTACGTGTACGTTCGTGTTAGTGATAATAATCCCTATGATAGTACTGATACCAAAGGGGAGGGGTAGTTTCAATAATTTTGACTGTAAGGTAGGATTTATTATTTTTACTTATAATTTCACATCGGAAAAATCAGTTCAAATTCTTAATGAAATTATTTTATATAAAGTACGCTTATGATATTTTATTCGGTAAGCCGCCCAGACGGGCTGATAAATATGGAGAAACAAATTCTCCATTAAGCTTTGATTTTATAAGCCTAAATTATTTAAAATACGCATAATTATCTCTGGGAAAATGATTTTCGTCGCAGTGGTAATTTTAATACCTTATTTAACAAAACAAATCTCTCTGAAACTTTAGAGGGAAAGTAATTTAGACCCAATACAAAAACCGCCCCCTTAATCAGGCCATTTAACTAAAAGAACAGTACAACACACAAAGCAGGTTGCCGACAGTTGGCCAAGTGTGCGGAAGCATTGTTGATGTGCCCCGTATAATGTCTTTTATTGATCGAGTATGGAAAGAAACAAATTACTATCTATCACAGGCACAAATGGGATAAGATACGCATACATAATGCCTAAATAGATACTCACTTCCATGCTAAATGGCCGATCGAGTTACTTTGAACTTGGTGCTGTATCTTCTGTTATCGATATCAGATGACGTGAACGTTCGTCGTTCATGTAACTCAACCGGAAGATATAATAACCCCATTTCGTGGTTATCACGCTTCGTTTTGGTTCATGGAAAATGAATGATGGAAGGATATGGAAAGCAGAAGAACGTTTTAGACATTTTGCCCTGTAGGGTCTGATCACACGAGGCGAACTCACCACCTTGCGAAGTTCTACAGGGAGTTGCCTGGAGTATCCTCATCAATTTAGTCACACAATATTATCGATATTTTGTGGTTTAAATCTTATATTGTGGTCCAAGAGTATTCAGTGATACATATTCCTGATAGTCTAGGAAAATTGCGTAAAATGAGCCCTCGTGTGTGTTGACCGAGCGGTCAAGAAATGCTCGTATAATAACATTTAAATATTCGGTTCTTTACTCAAAAAATATAACACAATACTTATCCATTACAAAGATCATCAGGTTAACATTCTTTAAGTAAATAATCTCCGTTTTTCTAACAATTATACCAAAATAATTACACTTAGTAGGAAAAATGCATGATTAATGATTACAAAGGCAAAGTCACACACAGTCGCTAATGAAACCGGAACGGTTATAAGATGATAAAGCAAGAAAATCTAAATATTATACAGCAAACAAAGAGTAATTGAATAAAGAGTGTACGGATAAGTAAATATCAAAAGTAGAAGCAGAACGTAGAATATTTAGCTAAGAAATACTATTATTCTTTTATCATCCATCCACGTTTCTGTCTCGTACGCATTGCTATCTCACAAACTGACAGCGAACAGCGCACACCACTGTGTCTGATGGAAGGTGGGTGAGAGGTTTTGAAAGCGAATATCATTACTTAAACAGACACAGAAATAAACATTAAAAATTGCCGATCCCATTTCTGGCTCACTTACTATTGTAATTATTCCTGTGGTGACTATTTTCTGCCCTAGGCGGCATTTCATAAAACTAATTGTGGGTATCGCTATTTCTCTTCCGACATGTTCGGTCGCTGTGGCTGTGACAAGCAAATGGTGCATTATGACAATTCTACGGATGGATAAAAATACAATCGTTTACGATTTCTCGTCTGTGCAAATATTAAAAAGTGAAATTTAATTAAATCCTTCGTCAATCGTAAGTGCTTATTACTGAAAATATTCCTTAGCCGTTATTTCAGTCTTACCGTAATAACGAGATATTAAGAATGCCAGCAGAAAACTAGTTTGACCAATTACGAAAGCAAGATATATTGTATTTAACAGAATAATCACTGTAGTAGAGGAAGCGAGACCACTGAGCGGCACATGTTCATAACCATGGACAGCCTTTGGAAGCTTAGAGACAACATCTACGCCGTTTAATTAAAAAATATGAAGTTAATGTTAATTATAAACCACATTCTTCAGGGAAAATAATATGTTCTAAGTAAGATATAATAAGCGGAGAACGAAGAAAATTACATAATTGCGGGTTCTAGTATATTAAAGACAATTAAATTGCGGATGTTACGATGTATGCTACTGCCTGGCTTGACTGTTTTGATTTATCATTCCAAATGTACTGAGAAAATTTATTTAATGTATCTCAGAATAGTCTGCCGTTCTGAACCATAAAAAGAACAACATCCTGTTCTAGTTTCAATGCCACCGGCTTCGTTGTTAGGTTACGCGATTCTGCCATTTATTTTCGTACAGGCAATTTTCGCGAACAAAAGTCTGGAGCCATTGGTCTGAGCTAAGCAGTTACTTTACACACAAAAGCATCCGAAAGTACAGAGCAACGTAAATGGGTAAAACGTAACAGAATTAGAACAAAGAAATTGATATAAGAGGGAGTGTGATAGCAGAGCAATAATTTTACAACGCACAGCGCTCTAAATGTATACGCATAAATTCATTCAGAATCTTAAAAGGATCAATTTTTTTAAATTAATGATAACTTTTATCAAGGCCAAATAATTTTTAAAAAGTCAGCTTTAATGACAAATAAACAGCCCGCGTTGAGGGATTATTGGCTGCTGTTTTTCGCTTCTTGAAATTTCACTCGCCTAACTCCATTGAGCGAAGTCCTTGAAAAACTAGTGCTCTCTCAATTAATTGAGAAAAACCCACCCTTAACAGAACCTGAAGCATCATCATCTTGTTCACGAGAGAGCTGGTCCACATTCTGAGCAAAATTGATCCAGTTTACGCCCAAACATTCCAAGTGGTGCCTTAAATTCAGGTTTTTCGGCCAAACCTATGTGAGCATTTCGCAACTTTCCATGAGTGTTACATGGCACACCTTGTCCTCCTTAATTTCATCATCCTAATTATATTTAGGAAGAATACAAAACATGATATTTCGTCATTATGTAGGAGAGAGTGGTGCAAGATGGGGACGCTAAGGTTTGAACAGCTCCATAAAAAACTAAATAAAATGGAACATTTAAAAAAGTATTTATTTATTATCTTTGACTATTAAAGTAACCAATGACATGTTGTAGTGGAAAAAGAAGAACATTTTCACTTGAAAAATGCCAATGTAAAAAAATGTAAATCGCACCGTCTTGCCCCAATATATGGGGCAAAATGGGGCTGTTCTTCAATTACTTATTTTACATACAAAGGACACAAATATGCATCTTCCTCGTCTTCTCCCGCGCAAGATACATGTGCCTACGTTCCACAGTGTCCACATGCTACCCATGTTTCAGCTGACACACAGTAGAACTCATTGCGATACAAACACGCTGTGTCATCCTTATCGGCGGATGTTGAACTTCTTGTACAGACACTCTTGATTTCTTCGTCGACTTTCGGGAGACCTTCGTTCTTGATGTCCTGTTCAACACAGACACTACCAGGTCACCGAACAGTTCAAAAAATTTGGTTACAGCAACCTTGTTGAACCCCATTGCAGGAGCTGCAGAAGTTGACTCCGGTTTCCTTAGCGGTAAATCTGGGTGCCTCTTCGTGAATCCTCGAAACCAATCAATACCCGTCTCTCCATTTTCTTTGTCAAAAGGATGAGGTTTTCCATTTTTCTCAGCTAACTGGAATGCCAGAGGTCTAAGTTCTTTCGTTGTTAATCCAAATAATCTTCCCTCCATAACTTTCAAATATGTTACTAACTCCTCTTCTTCAGAAGTAGAAAACACTCTCTGCTTTGGTCCCAAGGAAACTTTTATTTCCTTGTTTGGATTCTTCTTCGCACACTTAACTTTCCTTTCTAGAGTAGTTTTAGATACCCTGAATGTGACAGACGCCTTTCTGTACCCCATATGTCCTTCAATCACCTCGTCGACAGCGCGGCGCATTGCGTCTTCACTGCAACACTGACGCTGAGTTTTCCTGACATAGTTACGAACCATTGTCTAAAATGCAAATACAACATTAGGACTGCCGTGTTAACACTTTCACCCCAATTCATAATAATTAAAAAACTGAAATAGTTGAAAAAAATTACATAATTTTCTTTCCGATGTTATTGAATTTCGTCACATAATTCCCAATTAATATAACGCTAAAGAGAAGCTGAGGTTTATATATATGTATTAGTATTAGGATTCTAACAACGAATTAACAGATTAGAGCGTTTACAGGACTAAGAAAATACCGTGGGGTTCCTCATCAGGGCCCGCCCCATCATGCCCCCAGCACACTCTTGACAAACATGGCTGCCCTAGGTAGTGGTTTGGTTCAACACATGGAACAACTACCGATTCTCACACAGCCAATTCTATGCTGCTTCCACTATTTTGTCAGATATTTATAAATCCCCAACATAATACTGAGTACACTGATTGAAAATGACCACCAGATTAGATCAGCTGAGGTAAATTCAAAGAAATCTAAGTGTTAGTTACGTTTGAGTATTTTCACCAGAGCCAGTTGCTTCTCAGACAAGGAAAGGAAGTGGGCGATTACTTCCAAGCACTACCAATTGAAAACAGCACTTACTGGCTGAAATAGAGGGGGTACCCCGTCTTACCTCAGTCTTGCACCAATCTCCCCTACTTTTCTCTAACGTTTTATTAATTACTACTTTTTAGGTCCAAATATTTTCCTCAGTACCCTGTACTCAAATCGACCAATCCTTACTTTCCTATTAATATAAGAAACCAACTTTTACACAAGTAAAATTACAATGTAGTCTATTTTAATGTTCGCGATGTCGCTAACAGTGGAAGGAGGGTGTTTCAAATAACGTGAAACACGACCAAATTTAATAAAGTCCATGCGATCGCTTTATTGAAACACGTATAATGTTTGACATCTCTTGCTAATGGTAAAAACGAGAGTCGCCAATAGTCACAACTACTAATCAATATGAACGGTGCTACAATGCGACTAGCGATCGTTTTCCATTCGAGAACAGAATATCTTCTTCGTAAGCCTAACAGCACGCTGAAGAAATAGTGGGTGGTAGGAAGACAGAACAGGATGTGTGTGAGCAGAAGAGTTATTACGCGTATAACGTCGTCTGTGGCTCAACGGCGTCCTCATGTTCCTAGCAGTAGGCCTAGCTCATGTGTTCGTCCTGCAACTCTCTCCCTCAATCCCAAACATTCGGCCATTACACTCTGACTCTTATTGCGCCATTTCGTCTCTCCCATTTACCCTACTATCTTCCCTCTATCACGTCTTTATTGCCTCGTTTCGTTTTTTAACCCCCTTCTACATAACCCAAACCCCTGAAACACCCACCACTACACTGCCCCATCGCCACACATTTCCATCTCACTTCATTCAGCGATGCTTTTATTTTTTTATATATTTTTTTGTAGAATATGTGGAGGGATGAATAGTCTGTTCTTCGGCTCGTCTCACCCTTCTTGCATACTCTCGTGATTATCAACCCCTACTACTTACAGGGTTCTTCTCAACCCTAAAAACTGCCATTTTGGATATTATGTTTTGTACTCGTACATACAAAGTATAAAATGCATAGAACAGTTCAGAAAACTTTCATATTTCACCGTAAAAGTAGAAAATTTTCGATTATGTATTATCAGTATATTGTGATTCAACTAATTAACCAACAAACTTCTAACTACATGGTTTTATCTCAGTAGTCAAGTCAGATAAACCGGCATTAAGCCTTATTGCTCAAAGGTCCATTTATCCCTCCAAGACTCGGTTTACCATCTGATTTCTTTCACGAAGTTTGAACTGCAATATTGCATGTATTTGTCGCTTCCTTCAGCTCGACTCATTTCAACCTTCTTCTTCTTCTTCTTCTTCTTCTTCTTCTTCTTAGTCTAGGCGGGGTGCGACAAATGTTGAAGTTCGTTCATTCTTTCTCCTTCTTCTTATTATTGCATAGACATACGGTTAATTTGCTTAAGGGAGAAATGTGAATTCATAAATATTATAATTTTGGATTGTAAAATGCTCTGTGTATGCTTTACACAATAGTTTATCAGCCTTGACAGTAAAGTGACACTTTTAAAGTCACTTTTTTGTATCACTGGATCGTAGTTCACAGTTTTTGTGTCGGTAATTCATAAAGTGGTTCGTAAAATATGCAACTGAACCGGAACTGCTGTTCCAATGAGTGCTCCAGACAGACTGCATTCATAATAGTCTATATCCAAGGTCGCCTATAAAAAGACCATTACCGTGATATCTGACACATTAAAAAACTTTCGCTGTCCGGGTGAAGAGAAAGCTCCCCGTTGTGCTGTACGTCTTCATTACCATGCCACATCTCGGCGTTCAACAAACAAGTCCTTGGTTTTTGTCACTTCTTGCAAGGGTCAGAGAGACATGAAGCACACACTGACAGGTCCTGCACGGTCATTTGATGTATGCACTCTACATGAGATTAATGTACGCTGCTGTCAATAAAAGCATGAAATCATGGAGTAGAATTATGCTTCAACAAAACCACTGACACATCAATCGCTAAGACTGCTCTACCAGCCGCCCCAGAGCGTGCGAATGGGCGTATAGGTAGTAAATGATTCAAAAGTGGGGAAAAGTAAAAAAAATCATTCATATTACAGGCTCCGAGGGAAATTATGAAATGACAAAAATTGCTGAAGATTTCTGTCTTCTGGGTTGTTGCGCTGTGTAGACTGGTCGATGTTAACCAACGTTTCAGAGGTCATACTGCCTCCGTCATCAGAGTGATGAATCGCCCTGATGATGGAGGCAGTATGACCTCTGAAACGTTGGTTAACATCGACCAGTCTACCGAAACGTTGGTTAACATCGACCAGACTACACAGCGCAACAACCCAGAAGACATAAGTCTTCATACTCATCGCCCTGATGATGGAGGCAGTATGACCTCTGAAACGTTGGTTAACATCGACCAGACTACACAGCTCAACAACCCAGAAGACAGAAATCTTCATACTCACAGCTGTGAAAACCTCAAATCTTACATAAAAATTGTTAATTTCATGCAGAATTACTAGTCACTTTACGCTATAAACATAAAGATTAAATACAAAATATCTATTTTCGTAGTTGGTAATAAATATGCAATGACATTTTACGAAGCAACCAGACTCTGAAATACAAGTTAATGATGTGAATGAATAAGATAAGTTAATTTATTTTAAAACGTTTCTCAATTGTACAGATGCATGATGCTGAATGACGACTTGAGGATATGAATAGAAGCGGTGGTGAGCCGTTTAACGTGCTGTATTAGCATTTGACTGCAGGAAATGAAAAGAGCAAGGAAACCTATCAGAATAGCCAACACTCGAGTGAAAACTAAATTTGTGATCTTCAAAATAAAAAACAGAAATAAAAACAGCTCTACAGTCGCAGTCAAATAAGAAAACTTCTCATAATACAAACTTTAATATTTGAACAGGCTATTACTTCGAATGAAAAACGTGCTAGGAAGTCGTTGCTACATTTACTTGTTACATCTTATAACGCGGAATAAACAGTGCTGAGACTATAAAACTTATACTTTAAATGTCGTTAACAAGAAATAGGTCCTTCAGGCGAGTTTCACGTAACTCAGTCCGTAAAATTAACTGATGTAAAAATGGCAAAACAAAGTTTTTAGGCTCTTTTGTACCCCTACTACATGCGTCTGTCCGTCTGTCTGTACGCATGAAACAAATCGAGAACGTCCGAAAGAACTGTCATGAA
Organism: Zootermopsis nevadensis; assembly: GCF_000696155.1. Next base: position 2,691,732 of record NW_019059680.1, read on the forward strand.
ATTCGATATTGGAGATTTATAGTAAAATTTGTCGGGACATTTGACCTTTGATCAAAATCGGACAAAAATAATATACACATTATATGAAGTATTTGTGGGCTTAAGTGACTGGGTGGAGAATTTTCACTACATTCCGTATTTAAACAATGTTAGTAACAGAAACATTGAAGCAAATAGAATATCTGTGAAGGAAACATATTCGAAATCGGCCTCTTTGAATACGGAGGAGATGGGTTGAGAACACGGAATGTGGCTCAGAATCGTATTCAGTGGTGGGCTTAGGTATTAGCGGTGTTGAACCTTCGATTTATGATTCTACAACTTCAGTTAATTTCAATTACTTTTAATGACAATTACTGGATGATTAATACAGTCTGCTGTCTTCGGTGCCACTGAAATGAATGACGCATTTGCAATCCATCATACTGTTATGAAAATAGAAGGTTTCTCGATTATGTTGGTAGCGTCAGCAGTTCCAGGAATTCACTATAGGCTACTACATGTGGCGTAGTTCCTTTATTCGTTAGACACGTTTTCTATGCTGAGTCACAGGAAGACGCATATATTTGTTGAAATTTGTTAAAAACGTATTATAAAGAAATACCAAGTTTCGCCAAGGACGATGTCAGAATATGTACAGCAAATCTCAATAGGCCCATTGTTATTCTCAACTGAAACCATTCCACCTCGTCACAGAGAAAGAACACAATCAATTCCTAAATCACAGATTTCGAGTAATACAAATATTGTGCTGCTAATGCCATATTTAGATAATATACCTTTATGATGCATGAATAAAATGAAATGTACATAATGATACTGGGGTTCTGGGGAGTGTATAGATGATCATAGACTAAATCACACTTTGGTCACACATCCTAATAACGTTCGCAGTTCTATACGCCTACATACAATAAAATGTTATTAGGCTGCCATCAATCCGATATATTATTATATTACGTGTATAGAAGTAAACATTTTTTCTCTAAATTGTCGGAAATAACCTCACAGATCTGAACTGTCCCCATGATTTAAATTAGCGATTCACAGACAATATTCCGTGCAAATTTGTATGCATACTTACGTTTTATCTCAAAATAGTATTACAAATGCCTTGATCTTATGCTTCGTTAATTATCATAATAAAGTTCGAAGAAGAAAATAAATTTTTCGCACGGGACGCCATGTTGTTGCTTAACTTTCTATAAATAACTTACCTGAATAAAAGTTTTTTCAGTTATCAGTTACCACACATAATTCCTAGATCCTCAAATTAAGTGCCGCTATGTCGTTCCGATGTCACATGTTCAAATGTTCGCTATGTTCTTATTATCGAATTTAAGAAATTAAAACTTCGTGATTGGGGTGACCTTCAATAGAGCAATGTTCACACAGCTAGCACGATGGTCTCACGAGCCTGAAAATGTTGGTTGTATGGCCTGACGTCGCGGTACTTTCGTTACATTTTCTTCGTTATTATGCGTTCTGCGTAGAACATGGATAACATGATAACATAAAGCAGAAGGTCGCGTCCTTCTGGCGTGAACCCGAATATTCTGTCTTCACTTCGAAACTACTAAGGTAATATATAACTTCGGCTTTCGAATGTGAGCCTCGTCTTTGGTCGCAGCCCAAATACCAACGCCGAAGTTATGCATAGAACTCCAACCGCGAAAACCCACGGACAGGAACTATTCTGGAAAGTTTGACGAAACGTGGTGCTGGCGAACGACGGTTACATTTCATGGTAAATTAAATTTTGGTCAGTAACAACATCTCAAGCGAACCTCCAATTTTCCCAAAAGATGATTCACTGTTCAAAAATTGTAGGCCTGCATAGTGTCTGGGTCTGTACATGTGTACTTTCTATAACATATAGGTCCCTATATGAAACATTTTTCGGTATTTTGTGAAATATAATGAAATAAAGGAAACGTTGCTTCTGAAAACGCAGTGTCGTAAGTTGTGCTACAAGAGATTTTCGTCTGCTGTAACTTAATACCAAGACTTTACTTCGAGGGGGGTCTTAACATTGTTGAAACGTTCCTAGTTTTCACCTCTCGTCCTCCTGGTATGAACAGCATAAAGGCGATAGGGCGACACGAAATACCAGATAGAGACAGACAGCAGAATTGTAGGTTTTGAGGATTTCACGGCGGTGAGTCTGAAGATGACTTGTCTTCTGGGTTGTTACGCCGTGTAGTCTGGTCTGATGATGGAGGCAGCAAGGACTTCTGAAACGCGGGTTTAATTCTACCAGACTACACGGCCCAACAACCCATAAGACAGCCATATTCAGCAGAATTTTTATATTTTGGCAGGTAATTTTTAAAAATAATTTGGTGGCCCTCGTTTGCAGGGGGTAATTTTGGTTAATTTAAGCATGCAGCTGCAAACTGGAACTTGAAGAATGAAGTTCATCTAAAAAAATCTTAAATTTAATTTCCTCCCTCAAAGAAAATACAACACTTCCCTATCTCAAAGATCAACTGGTTAATCTTTCTAGGGAAATAATCGATTTATTAGAAGATTTACATAAAACCCATAATATAATCCGTGGGTAAAATGCAACGTTACTGAATGTTAAAATAGCCAGTACATACATTTCACCAGTGTTATTTAAGAGTTAACACAAACTCTACATTGAAAATAAATTTAATTGATAATTATTGTCCTTTATACCTGTAACCGTGTCCACTTCCAAAACGATTTAAAGTAAAACTCTACAATGGGCCGCTTTCCCATAGAGATCAAGGCCACACTTTCACTATGTTGCCCTTGGGGACTAAGGTAGAAGGTATCTGTGTATATGAGTTCGTGAGAAGTGAAAAGCTACTGCAACCCATTTTGTCTGCACCTCGCACTTTGTCTCCAAGGACTGAAGGAAGAGACAATCTCACTTACCATACACTCTGCTCTAACTTCCTTACAGCTGGAACGTAAGTTTTGCTTAATTCCCGTAACGTCCATTTACGTTACCTAGCAATACACGGAACAATAGTTTTACTTGTTTTTTTTTATTAATGTGGGACCTGGCCTCTCCTCTTAAAGCGAATGGCATAGAATGACGATGTTTAGAAACAGACTGTTTAAAAGAAAGTTTGGGCCTAAGAAAGATGTGTAAAAAGAATGGAGGAAAATGTATAACGATGAGACTTATCATTTGTATTATTATTAGTATTATATGGTGGTTAAATACATGATGATGAGACGGTCAAGACATAATAAAAACACTTACATGATTTTACTCATAACACTTTCAAAGTAAGGTATCACTTGTGAAACCTAGACAGGGGTTTAAAATATTAAAAGGTTCTCAGATAAATATAAATTCATTAAACCGGCCCTTGACGGAATCCAACGACTAGCTTGTGTAAACCGTAGGTTTCACAGAACCGAAGAATTCTTTAACCGGCTGAGCAGTTAAACCTACAAATTTTGGAGTCAGTAACTCAAATGACGATGAACTTCTTCTGAGTTGTGACGTCACATAGACTCGTTGGTAGATACCAACGTCTGGGAGAAACATACCGTTTCCACCTTTAGCCCGAAACGTTTGTATCCTCCTACGAGTCTACACAACGTCATAATTCATAACAACTACATATTGTCATCCTCACTGCCGTCAGAACATCAAATCCCACATAGTCACTCATTGTTCATGAACTGATTGGCTTCTCATCCCGTTGCCTGTCTTTGAGTTTCGAATTAACCACATCAAACGGAAGAATACGAATTGTTACAATGGTTTAAAATTATGTTTTAATAAATTAGTATATCAGGCGGGATAGTTCCTAAAAATATGACAAGGATGCAAAGTATTTATGAACACATTCCTATCTAATATGACGACACAACCATTGCAGTTGAAAGAAAACGTCGTTAAATAACATAAATTTAGTCATAACAAATGACTGTACCTGGCTAGAAGAGAATATACATTACATAATTCACTCTTTCTTAGACTGTTTTCTCATAACTACCTAACAGTGCTGCTTCCACGCAAGTAAAGTTCAGTGTTTGGCACACGTTCTTATATTGTATTGGAGTAAAGTTTCGTTCCATAGCTTTGTGAGCTTGAAATAATTCTTGCACATAAGTCAGGTTTTATTTCTCCCTTGCGAAGAGGGTTACTCGTGATGAATGAGCAGCAGAATGAATTATCGCTCGTTTGGGATTTCGTCTAACGAACAGGAGTGGCTCCGCAAGGCATTCGCCAGCAACTTGCTTCGTATTGGCCGCTGCGAGCACCGGACACAAACAGTCGTGCCTCAGAAACAGCATCTTCCACTGGATCATGACTTTTTTTAAAGGTTACAAATGCAGATATATTACAGCAATTAAATATAAGTATGTAAATTTTTGGACAGATCTGTACCTATATTATACCAATTCTTGAAATAAACTGAAATACAGAGCGTCTCGTAAGTGCGAGTGAAAAACAACATTTCGTTATTATATGCTAATAACTGAAAATCTGTACTGTATGGTGCCTAAACGGCTTTGTTATCGGACTGCCTCGACCATCGGCATAATGATGTAGGCAGTAAGAACCTCTGAAACGTCAGTAAACTTCTACCAGAGTCTACGGCGTAACAACTCAGAAGTGATCTTCAGTCTCGGCGGTATGAGAATCTTACTGAGACTTAGAAAATGGCCACCTCTGTTTTCAACGCAACACTGGAGGACCTGAGGGATCGTATGAGATCCACGCCAGAAGTACCGCACAGTGTACGAAGGTCGTGACTGTATCACGTTGGAGCTTGCACGGAAAACAACGGTGACCATTTTCAGCACTTAGTTAATGCAGTTGTTTGTGAACATTGTATAATCAACAACAAAACATTTTGGTCTCATTTATGCTCATGCTTACCTTTTCCTTACGATCGCTTTTCAAGTTTCGATTTCTGGAGGTCCCGGGTTTAACTCTTGGCCCGAAAACCAGCTTTTCAAAGTTTTCCTCAATACCTCCAAGATAATTTTAAATTACGCCACGATAGCTTCCTCCATATCTTTTCTAATCCATTAATCATCCTACCACTACCACTCGAACTGCTAGTAGGGCCATTAAGCAAACTACAGACAAATAAATAAATGCCATAAATCCTTCAGGCTCCATATGGATTATAGTTTTTCTGTCATATTTGACTCCAGGTTGTGCACCGTTTACATGCTTCACAAGTTATTCTTTTTGTGGTAATGAATTATCTTAAGAAATTTGCTGTCGAACAAAATTACATACATATAAAGAACGCCTTGCAAATAAATCAACACATATCATCGACAACAATTGATGTAGACTACCAGCACCTTAATTTACTTTTCGTGGACTCAGCTTTCTTATTCTGTGCAATTTCAAGTGTTTTCTTTCACTTCTCAAGTGGAAAGAATTATTGCAGATCTATTAGGAGCCCCGGCCCCGGGTCAGTGAACGACACACGGATCAGAAATAATTTGCTTATGGTGTGTAATATTCTTATTAGTGTTCTTAAATTATAAACAGGAGTGGAGAGATATCCTTCCAAACAGGTTTCTAAGTGGGCGCGCCCCTTTCCAAAAGCCTTTTGTGAGTTTACACATTTTACTGGTCTTTGTTTCTAATTTATTCTTAAAGATAATCGCACCACAGAAAACAATGGACAAGATCAAGAAAGTACCTTGCACATATAAAAACATATTTCAAATAAACGTTTTAGAGCTTAATGAGATTTATGCTTTACGTAACGAACGAATTATTATATACTATAATAAATTGGTTAAAAGAACTCGGGAAAGTTCATGTTCAGTTTTCTGTAAAGTAACACTGAAATTATATGAATAAATTTAAATTATTTCAGCAATTCTAAGTATAACAAATTTAATTTAAATCAGTCGTGTAGTTTCGAAGATGAACAGTGCAGACAGACATTACATCCCTATTATGCACCCAGTTAATGCGTTCTGTGCAAATAGCGCATAGTGGCATTAAAACATTACAATATATCAAAAACTGAAATGTATAAATATTCAGTGTTTCTTATTATGTCTCCGTGGTATTTATAACAAATTAAATGTTTAATGAGTCCTACATTCCTCTGTCTCTGTTATGAAAATACGAATAAGAGTCATTACAATAATGTACGTTTCAAAGCAGTGCTTTCCATATTAATACATCAACATTAATTTAATTAATTCTGATTACATTTTCTGCACCTCCGTTGTGGCTAATTCAATTATTCAGTTGATGAACAATGGCAAAGCAATTATTGCTTCCATGCTACACGTAAATATTAAACTGAAAATATTATATAGCCCATCTAGCACACGCGATGTACAATTAATGAAAATGTGGCAGATATTTCTAAACTGTTACTGATTACGTCACAGCGTATCGTAACGAACAGAATACTAGGCCTGTAAGTGCTTAAGGATTTTAACATGCTCCAAATCTACCGTGTATGTGTTACTGTGTGAAAGTAGCATTAAGAAAACTTTATTTTGATGGAGTCGATCATACCGTTTTTAAGTCACCCTGTAATCAGTTCGGAAAATCTCAAGAAAATCACAAAGTCCTGGTTCACGATAGTACGTAATCCAGTTAATATTTGAACCGGGTACCTCCAAGACACAAATATTCAACCTTAACTGCTACACCAGTCTGATCGACTAGACAGCAATTGGACTGAACAGTTAAGATTTAAGTATACCTAAATTACCTCCTTTTTTGAGTTCGGAAGCTACGTTACGTTCTGCCTCATGAAAAAGTCACATAAACCACATAATTCCCTTCAGTCTCTAATAGACTATGGCGTAGCTCGAACATGAGATAGACAGATTAGGAGCACACTGCCAGTCACACAACTAGTTATCAGCAACGAATTCTGGCAGTACGGCTGGTAAACCCACGTCGAAGTGATAAATGTCAGGCGAGTTCAAATTTGACGTTTCAAGGAAGACGCCCATCACTAATGGCACAGCTAGCAACACAGTGGCAGGTCGCAAACGAATAACGTCGAGTGGCCCTGCACTCTGTTATCACACTGCACTGCACGGTAATTTCTTGTTACGATTCCGCAGAAATTGCCTAACACAAACTGATCATCTACTAAAGATGTACTAAACACGCAAACAAAATCTTATAAAAATTATTATATATAATATTGAATTACGTATCGTGTTGTTATAGCCTGGACATAATTACATAATTACGAGGCGCGTCCCAAAAGTAAGTTTCCCACTCGTCCCACAGCTAGCAAACCTTATATTGCGCGAAGCGACTGTGCGTACGTGATAGAGCAATGACGTAGCATGGCGCATGCACTAACGGTACTTCCCGCGTTCTCACAGTAGCATCGTTGCAGCTGTTGAAGATGGAGGTTCTTATTCCAGCTCCCGCCGACTGTGAAGTGCGGTCAGTGATAACGCTAGGCCGCACACGGCTCGACGGACAGCAAGTCTCCTGCAGAAGTTCAGCTGGGAGGTGTTTAATCATCCACCCTACAGCCCGGACCTCGCTCCCAGTGATTTCCATCTTTTCCTACACCTCAAGAAATTCCTGTCCGGTCAGCGTCAGCGTTTTGAGAATGACAGAGAGGCGGAGATGGCTGTCACACAGTGGTTCCAATCCCAGGCGGCAGACTTCTACGACACAGGTATTCAAAAGTTGGTCCCACGGTATGACAAATGTCTCAATTCCGGTGGCGAATATGTTGAAAAATAGCTAGACACTTGCTGTATCTGTTGCAATAAATATTTCCATGAAATTGTGTTTTCTTTCTGTAAACGGCCCCAGGGAAACTTACTTTAAGGACGAGCCTCGTATATAATTAGTAGAGACTATGGACTTTACCTACGTCTGTATACATAACAAGCAACATCCAGTGGTAGGATCTTTTGAGAACAGTTATGACATTTCAGGTTCGATATACGTCTAGGAATATTTAAAAAAATAAAGTTCGATTTCACCTTCATGTAAACTCGGTGTTACATTTACAAATGTAAACAAAAATCAATTTTAACTTCACAACTTTCAGCGCAGAGCCCTTAGTAACAGTTGAACCGATCATTTGCAAAACACGTAATTTCACTTCTTCATATATTTTGCTATTGCTACAACTACAGCAAGAAACATGAATAGTTTCCTTCAAGAATTAAAAGCCTTTACTACGCGGCCAGCTTTATCTAACGTCTGTTGCCAGTCAAAAGGATATGAGTCTCGAACGCGTTATTTTACTACTAAGTTTGGACCACAAAGAACGCACAGAAACCCACAGAGGCTTCGATTAGTCGCCCCTAGAGTAAAAACAGATACAAAACCACATAAGTTCCTGTTTTCCTGTGGGCACTTTTAGAAATAATATGAGTACAAAAACAGCTGTAACTTATAAATCTAGACGCCAAAGATGCCACTGAATTATTAGTATACAAAAATAGAACTTAATAGGATGGATTAAACATATTTTAACTCTCTCTGAGAAATAATAATGGCGCGCAATTTAATGTGACAAAAATACGGAAAATTAATGTTCATGGTTATTTCCGCCACTCAACTTTTCACACATGTGTCGCTTTGATTTATGGCGTAACTAAATCGAATGGCGTTTATCGTATTACGTCAATGATAGGCACAACGCCGTCCTAGCAAACCATAATTTATGGCCCACCTTACGTATTTTATGGCTGACATTTACTGCTCCGCAAATTATCTGTCGATAAGAAATTTTTCTAGACTTGCGATTTCTTTGCTGAAAGAAAGTATATCGTGCTTTTACACTGGGTATTCATATGGTACATTTAAAATCATACAATGCATTTAAATTTAATTCAGCAGATGTATGAAACCAGGTTAAAATCATAAGCGTGACGTGCAATCAGCCTGTTTCTGTAGAGCACACAAGTGGCGTGTAAAATGACAGTAACTTACACGTGAAGCTTTTATCTCCTCACCTAAAGGAATAAATATTTTCATCCCCACGGTATACGCATACAAAAGCAATTTTGTTATGGGCAGAAGAATTAACCAATTGTGACAAACCCTCTAATTTGAAACCGGTGCACGATAAAATTGAAATTAACAACTTACAAAACCTTTCACGCCTTCCTGATTGCAAGCCTTACAGGCCTTAGAAAATAACAATTACATATTCTTCACTTTTGTTTCGCTGTTTCTATACTCCAGAATAGAAGCTGTATGATGGTATAAAATGCCAGAAGAACTGAAATTCTAACACCCCACCGCTCAGTTTCCGATCACCGATTGCATAAATGAAGTGAAACAGTTCACAATTGTGCTTGTGTAAATATCTTTATATCACGGCTATGTTACAAATTTCATTAGATTGTCTCCTCTCGATAAAAGCACGATTTCTAGCCTTTGAAGTCGAAACTCTTCTAAATAATATTTAAGAATTTAGTCCATACCACAAAGGGAACACAATTCTTTACCATTACAAAGACCAACTTGATAATACCGTCACTTGGTTAATCTCTTTCGACGTTTCAAGGCTATTTCCTGTTTATAATGAGAATCATCCGAAACCCATAAGTTAAATACAAAATAAAGAATGATTTCAATGTTTCCTTTACACAAACGAACCGTTCATGTTCTCACTTCATAATCGAATGAACGAAATATCGAGATATCGAGTTCTTCTAACACAGACACTTAAGCCCTTTATTACCGCACAAGTGCACATTAAAATTAGATGACAGTTAATATAATGGAGCTTTCGAGACAAGTTTATGCGAAACATGTCAAACAAAATAAGTTTCTGGAAGCTTGTTTATCATAACTGTATACAAAAATCCTTTCTAGAAACCACAAGACGTGTTCTTTTTGCATTGCAGGGTTTGGAAGTCAGTTGTCTTTGAGTTTCATAAATAAATGTAATTTCATGTTAACAGCTTTCATTCCGAGAAGCCAAAGACGTTTTACGATGTGATGCTTAGCCATCATATATGACACAGTCTTTTAATTTTCTTTCTCAGTTACAAGTTTCTCCAGGCCTGTCTTTTATTTTGCTGCCTCTCGTTAGCTCTGAAGACCCATTATTTCTTGTCAAGAAATTCTTTTTCACGCCTCGCCTTTTACGTACACGGGTTACCGAATGTTTAGCATCTATTCCCCGACCTGTCGTAACACTGCTTCAGGGATGCCCAACTCGATAGTCAGCGTCACAACAAAATAAACCACTTCTATCCACTTCCGAACCTCCCACCTTATCTCCCGAAGTTTCATCTTAATACTAACCACCCATCTTGATCTACCAAGTGGACATTTTCCAAGAGGCAACATTAGCTCCTCTGTTACATAATGAGAAGTGCAGTGCATTAATCTTTTTAGCTCCAAATATTTTCCAGAGCATCTTGTTTGCAAATATTTGTAATTAGTCTCTTCACATTTAACAACAGTTTACAAAATGTAGCAAAAATATACAACGATATTTGAGCTCTGTTCTGTCATATCGACGGCCTGCGGTGCTGTTTCTATGTTAAACTGTTCCTGCTTCAATAATGTCCTGATTCCTTTTTGCTTTTTACACACTACGCTACTTCGAGATTGTCACTTGCATTTAATCTTAAGAATTAATTCATATGTCAACACTAACGTGCTAAGTTGTTCCATAAACTGTGAAAATAGTAGACCACATCGAATGACGTATAGTCGGCGCAATAGTTTGGGCCGGTGGAATTTTCAAGGGGAAAGTTAGGAACGAGCCACTTGTGCAATAGTATAATGCTGATTGCACCGACGAGCTTATCGGACTGAACGCCCAAACAAAAGAAATACAGGTATCCTCGATTTGCGCCGATTCAGAATAACGTCGATTTTGAAACCAGCAAGTCAAAAGGTGAGAAAATATTTTACTATTATTTATAACGTTTTACAATGTTTCTCGTACTGATTCTTATACTAAATCGTAATTCTTACATCACTGATTTTGAATAAAAATTATAAATACAGTCATCTCTGCAATTACGTATGTTTCGTTAACGCGAATTTGCTCCAATGAGATCGATGGATCAGTAGAAGCTGTTTGTGAAATGCAAACTTTTGCAGATGCGAGTTTGCTCTTATGCAATTTTATTCCTGGCCCTTTAAACTTTCAAAGGACTAATTTAATCTCTGCGGAGGTACCGGGGTTATTTTTACTACGCGATTTTCTATAGGTCGGCGTCTTACATGTATGCAACTATCGCATAACAGCAGAGATGACTGTACACATCAATCACATGAAAGAATCGCAGTCAATCGCTGGGACCAACAAATTGCCGATTGTAAGTGTATAAAATATATTTTTAAATTCCCTTTATTTTATTTACATTATTTCAGAGCTTCAAATGTAATGTCATTATATTACTCATCAATGTTTGGGTGCTGGGAATGCATGTCATTGACTTCCCATTGATTTAAATTATAAAAAAGTTTCAATATACGCCGATTCCATTTCCTCCGGTTCGTCCAGGAACGCATTCCCGGCGTAAATCGAGGGTTACCTTTACACTGACCGTCCCACCTCAGGTACACAGAGTAGGCCCGTCCGCCAGCTACGCTAGCTTCTCCACCGGCCAAAAACTACTGCGCCGACTATAGAATGCTGTAAGCACAGTTCATGCAAAGTCACGCTCAGTGATTCATTATTTTTTGCGGTGAGACGTGGAGCTATTTAACTGCGCCGTCACACGTTAAAGGTCGAGAAACATTTACACAGAATGTTCAGAAGTAAGAACAGACTAAATAATCATAAAGGGTTTTACTTCAACGGCGATGAACATACGAAGTAGAATTTTCAGTTTGTTTTCTCACATTACTTTAAAATATAATTACATATAATAAACAAGATGATTGTAAAATCAATTCATAAGCTTATTCGTTAGAAGAGAAATTAAAATGTTTTATTAATTTCTTCTGAGGATGTCATTGCTAAACTTTTAACATCTTTCTTAGTTGCCTATTTCCTTACACAGAAACTATGAAAATGAACAAAGTGTGTTTTGCTACAGAATGGCGATGTTAGTTCTGCAAAGCCTGTAAGCAAGTAAGTGTTCAGAAATAAAGGATGAAGAAAATGATTCCCACGTGTTTAAAGTACAAATCGAGAGAAACGTAATTTAGATTGTGCATGAGACTTCTGCGCCTGTAGAAACTTACATCAGTTTATATTTCAAGATTTCAAAATCAGTTAATATACGGAATAATAAAACGTTTGTACACCCCTCGTCCTTTACTCTCTTGCGGTCTTCTCTAGCGCGTCACATATAAACCCATCATTTCTTCTCCCTCAGTAGGCTGATGGGTGGTAAATGTTCCTATGTTTCACGGCTCAAATGTAAGAGCACTATTCATTCCTACGTTTTACGATGGCCCATCCCATGGACTGTCTGCTTAGAGCGCCATCAAATACTCGAAGAAAAAGGTATAGGGAAATAACGAAACGTTTGGAAGAAGCTTATACAAATCCTGTTCAGTGCATGTGTCAAACAAACTTAAATCTATTCACTTGCTCGTATATAATTCTAATTGGTCCATGTATGTATTCTAGAATGCAGAGTACTGTCGCTTTAAATTTGTAGAGTTGCCGACAGCCCATTTATTTGTTCATGCTATCTGGCTGCACTCAGCCGCAAACAAAGATACCTCGATAATCCAATTTGCATTCAAAAGTACTGTTCAAATCCTATGAGAATACGGTGGCATACACGGTGCAATAAATAGTCTGTTGGTGTAACAGTAAAACACTACATCAGTATTTAGAAAGTGTGCAGTTCAAATCTCTGTCGTGTTACCAGCTATTATCAAAATAGTCCTGTGGTTTTATCCATTTTATCCAGGAAAATATCGAAAAATGTGTTTAAATAGGCACTCACAGCCACGTTTAAAATTCTGATATACTTATAATTCATGTTAGGTTTATACTGAACTGCGAACATTATTTAACCTAAAAGGGTCTTTAAAACGAGTGACGGATATACAGCGTGATAGATGGGTAAACATGAATTATTATAGGTCTGTATACATAGTATGTGCTGCATTTGCTGTAGTCATAATCGACAAACCGGCGTTTGTATCAGTAGTGATTAAAGCACAAAGCCGTAAAAGTTTCAGAATTGTAATCCGACAGTTGTTTTGTAAACAACATTCTAACACAAATGAGATTACAATTTTATGACTTACGAACTAATTACGCATGTCACTTGGCTTTTTGCTATACAGGAAATTCTATATTATATAAACATAGGTCCGCAATTCCTTATTTTCAAGTCAGGGTCCTGATTACATGCTCGTACATGCAGAAATTTGATGGATAAAGCACCTGGTGAACATTACTAGTGTCCTTAACGGAATGCAGTGTAGTTGAACGGTGTATGTAACTAGTGTCATCTGGTAAGCTTCTAACACTCTCTTTTGCCTACGACGTGACGGTGATTATAGAATTCGTCACCACTGCGCGGTAGGCAATTTGACGTACAGCCGTGCAACGCGTGTATGGCTATCACTCAAGATCAAACGACGCTTTGTCCGTCAAATTGCAGAATGTAAAAGGCGCTGTAACTTGAAAACAAAGAATTTGCGGACCCATGTTTATGTGAATTTACATGGGTGTAAAACACACAACTAATTTTTTTTGTCTAATATCGAATCACCTTCATGTAACCGAATAGACAGACTGTGAATGACATAAAACTCAACATGAATAAAGTGTTTCTAACCTGTCTAAATATCAACACAATTGAAATACACGCCTTGCATATAATTTGACTACCACTTGTAAACATCACCTCGCATCATCAGTTAGGCCTACTGTAACTGTAGGCTGAAGTGTAACTATAGATTAGTAAATTATAAGAATTCTAAATGCCTACTCTACATATTACAAACAAACATTTTCGAATCCAGTGTAGCAAAAGATGTTATATATTAGTTTTTCAAATATTGCCGTTCCAGTCCGCGTTACAGCCACTTGTCTTCTGCAGCGATTGTGAACGCAAATCGTTATACCAAACACTCAGAGACGATTATAGCCCTCTCACATCTGACTTTTCATCAAAGTAATCAAATAAATAATATTTTTCGCTTCGTCATTATATTATTTTACACTCGAAATAATGCATGTATTGACAGAAATTGTAAACACTACGGTATCTCAGTCAATATAGTGACTGATTACGAACAAGACCACCGGGGTTCGATCCCTGCTGAGGGCAGAGGATTCTTCTTCTACCCTCTGAGTCCAGACTGACTCTGGGGCCCACCCAGCCTCCTGTACAATGGGTAGCGGAGGTCCTTTCTCCGGGGGTAAAGCCGGCTGGGGCGTGTTGCTGACCACTCGCCCCCATCTAGTGCCGAGGTCAAGAAAAATTAGGAGCTATACCTCCTCTACGAAACGAATAAGAACGTTAGTCTAGACTGACAGCCAACGAAAAATCTCTAATTTTATGTTATATTGCATGTCTACTTATTATGCGTGATATTTTTGGAATAAATGACGGAAACTAAAGATGAGCTCTGCGCAATTAACAAAATGTAGTATTAATATGTATGAATCCGAAATTTATATAATTTGATGTGAACAATTTTTTCAAGGAATCTCTGTATTTTTTCTTACTACATTTGATAATATGCAAATTTAGAGTTGTCTTAGGTTTATGAATGTACTTATGGTACTTTTATTCCAGAGCCAAAATTTTCATGACTGCATATTAAAGTTCTTTTGGTGGGTCACACCTCATGGGAGATCCTCACTCTAAATGTTCCGTTGCAATTACGACGAGCCTTAAAGTAGAACGTTATGAAAGAAAATACAATCCTTTCAGGACAGAAAGTCTCGAGAGCTTAGCATGTAGGTCGAAGTTCATAACAGAAACGAGCAGTTTAACGATCGCATGTTGATGAACCTACTACTTCGTGAACTGAAGCTTCTCGAGAAACTGATACTGCGCAGATGACTGCCATCCCACAGTTCTGATATACAAAGTAGCTGTTTCATTACCGTCATGGAATATCCTATTTAGACAGCCTCTCGATTCAGCTCCTTACATTCCATACTACAACGATCACAAGAAAAACTAGGCCCGTAGTTTTAAAGCGTGCTTCATTTTAGAACTTGAAACATAATTACAAAATGATTAAAACGCATCTCCCCATTCAATAGATGCGAAACACCTCTCTTTCCTTTCTTTCAAAAAATGAGTTCAAAACCTTTATTTTAGGGCTTGTAACTAACATTGTGACAGTAGAAGCCAAAGGATCAAAATCTTTTATAATAAATTCCAGCCACTGGACATGATCTTGAGCCAGACATCCACAGTTGATCCTCAAAATGCATCTCCCTGCAATCCATCTTAATGTTAACATCTTACATCATTCTTCGTTTTCTAAATCGACGTTTTAAAAGAGATTTCCCCATAGAAAGTTGTAAGCATTCTTTGTTTCCCCTATCCTAGCTATACGTCCAGTATATAGCAATATTTATGAATCCACTCTCCTGAAAATATCACATAACCGTTATGCCTATAAATCAGGAAATTAGTCGATTTCTTACATAATGTTCTGAACTGCTCACTTGCTTCGTGACGTTTGGGCCCAAACACACGCAGAAGAATTCAATTTCAAAACAACTGCACATTTGTGTCCTTCCCGCAATGTAAAGAGATCATTTTCACTTCCATGCAAATAACTAACTTCATAATACACAGTCCTTCCCAAAAAGATGACTGCAGCTGAATTGGTCAAACCCTTTAAGGAACCAAAGGTTTCATTATAATGTTCACAAGAGCTCGCCATTGATCGCAATTCTAAGTCCGATGAAATCATTCCACACCCTCATATTTTATTACTTTAATATCAGTTTTAATATTATCCTTCGACCTAAGTCTGAATCTCCGAAGTAATCTCTCTCTTTCAGGTTTCCCATATAAATTTCCCTCATTTATCATTTCTAGAATCACGCTATATGGCCCGCCTAAGTTATTGTCATTGACTTTACTGAAAATAAACTGTTCCACCCTTCGTTTGTGCGATTAGACAATCGCGGAAATCCCAACCTTCCGAAAAATATTAGAACTTTTCGCGTACTCGACTACTTCAATTAAAAAGTTACGAGACCGAATTCTAGCTAAAACGCGGAATTTTCAAAATATAATCGATGTTATTACAGTACCGTCATTTTAAAATTGTCGATGTAGCCGGAATGAAAATAAGTCTTCTGGGACCGTGCATTATCATAGAACAGAAGTGTTTACTGTCTTATCATCAGTGTAATATTTCGGTTTGTCACGGCGGCGAGTATGAATACGACTGTCTTCTAGGATGTTTTGCCTTGTAGTATGATAGAAATTGACTGGCATTTCAGAGGTTCTAACTGCCTCCATCAACAGGGTATTGCGCCCTCATGTTGCAGGCAGTAGCACCTCTGAAATGTTGCCATCCTAATACCCTGAAATCTCAATTATTGTGAAGGATGTTCACGAACTACGAGTATCTTGTGCTATCGTTTGATAAAAGTCTAGGACAATTGTTAGAAACAAGTGATAAATAAAATTCACTTACTGAATACGTATTAGAACCAAACCAGCGGAATTACAGGTGATGTCGTACACTTACCTGGAAGGGAAAAAAGACAATTAGCTCAAAAGTAATTTCATAACTGTTAATAATTTGGATTGTAATTTAAGACTACTAAAACCACACATTGTAACGTTTACGTGTAATAATATTTAAGGATGAGTAATGCTCTGAAATGTTAATTTTCTCCAGATATTATTTGGGCCCACACAGCGAATTATTTATTAACTTTCCAGTATAAATGAACCACTCAG